>JAHWFP010009779.1:0-16213 GCA_023313725.1 Lithobius niger
TCATTACTTTAGTAATGCTTTATCGCAAAAACTGCCTTAACAACCACTTAACACTGGCATGGTATTCAAAGAAACCTGATAGAATTTGTCTATAAGAATTTTACTCAGAGCCAGAATCTCATTGTAACTGGTTTAAATATTGTGAAAGATTGTAAGTTAAAAAAGCTAAAAAGAGACTACCGTCCTCTTACTAACAAAATTTTCCGAGTGTTTCAGCGTAAGCAAACTATTATCTTACACATGTAAGGAGTGGTTTGGCAGTTAATAATTAGCGATACTCAAAACCGGACACCAATATAAAAACAGACACCAAGAAAAGAAGTGCAAACATACTAGAAACCCAATTGTGCATGGATTTATCCTCCATAATTTTAAGTAACTCAGCACCTTATTCAATGTTACGCAAAAACAGCTTGGCTGGCCAGCTAGATGGAAATATGAAGAAAACATTCTTCTTTCCGTATGTCTTTCAATTTCCTTGCAGATAACCTTTTAAGCAGTGTTTTATGTTTTTGTGTTCTAGTGAACAAGGTGCCTAGTAAGTAATATGTGCATGAACAACAGTACTACTGACTTGTCGTGCTCGCTTTGCGTGTATTAAACATTTCTACACCATAAAGTATGCCTAAGCAAAAAGATAAAATAACTTAGTCCAGTGATGATAAGTGAACTTCATGAGTATATCCAGGAAACTCCAGTGAAGACGACAAAGCTCGTCCGAGGTGTGATACACTTGGCCTATAAGGGAAGGCGTCGTGAGATCGAAATTCAGAACTGACCT
This sequence comes from Lithobius niger, assembly GCA_023313725.1. NCBI lineage: Eukaryota > Metazoa > Arthropoda > Chilopoda > Lithobiomorpha > Lithobiidae > Lithobius > Lithobius niger. Next base: position 782 of record JAHWFP010009779.1, read on the forward strand.
ACGTATAAATGTACAAAAAAAAAACCCTTACTTAATTCTTTTTACCATTCCTTGATGCGCAACTCTTGTTTTGTGTCGCACTAATTAGTTTGACTGGTATAAACAAGGAGCAACAAATAAAACCACCTTCCAAAGGTTAATCCATTTATTCGTCATGACAGTCACTTTTCTTCATCACTTTTTTGCAGGTTCAAGATCTTAGAGATGCAAGATTTGGCCTATCGCTATTTACAACAAGACTTACTGGAACTTGCATTGGTATAACCGTTTGTGACATGTTTGTCATCAATAAGACGTTCCTTGTTACGGTGAGCCTTTTCTACAAATTCGGATTAAGCCAACTTACTTATACAGAATTTTATTAATGATTTTTATTCCTTATTTAATGCAGAAGAAATATAGTTTTGTAAAATATATTGAAAAATAGTGGTCAGTTGTTTAAAAGTATATTAAAATCAAACCCCTTAAAATAACTCCTCACATTGTTTCGTAAAATTTTATTTTCTGTGTCGGTATTGTTTACGAATTTAAAATGCCGCTTCCATTTATTGGGTTTTTACATGCTATTATGTTCACCTACAACATCAGGATTCAGGACGAGCATACAACGGCAGCACAAAGTTCAGGGTGCTAAGGAGTACATTAACGTAGTAAGGCTCAACTATCACAGTCAGATACGATACCAGTAATACATAACACATTTTTTTTTAGTGAGTGTACCGAAATCTTTTTTGACGCAATTACTCACCACAAAACAGCAATGACTAGCATTAACATATAATTTGTATTATTTATTATGTTTAATTTTATTAAGTTGTTTACGTTATAATAGCAATGTTTTCTGTTAGAGTATGCCATTTTGTGTTCTGAATGGCTTTACTGGTACTAGGTTCAATTGGATCACAAATCCTGTGTTTCCCTTAATCGGTTAAGAAATTCTCGATCTACACTTGAAAAATAAACCCAAACTATGGGGTGGTTGCCTATTTCCAACATAAGCAGATTTTAATGCCAAATTATTATTATTGCCCCATTGGAGTAACTCGTTTCTATCATTAAAGAAATGTATAACAATGTTCAATGTAACTTGATGTTTCAATGGCTCACCGTCAGAACCGATTCTATGTTACATTCATACGATCACCTAATATTTAGTAATACCAGTTTCTGCTAATTTGATTTTTTGTGGAATTGTCTAGTTGGAATGTCTGAAAAAAAAAACTTTAGAAACTGCAACATTTGCACCACTAGCCGGATAACTTGTGAAACAAGCTTTTTATTGATTTTATTGATACAGGCACAAAAGCCATCATTTTGAGCTACAGCACTTTTGCACTGTGTCCGTTGTACATTTTGGTTACCATCTAATTTCGTAATTGAGATAGGCTACTTTGACCATTGAATTCCACTTGGAACTTGTAAGGGGAGAACTCACTCTTATTGGAATCATATCTTGAACCGCATATGTCCGGTGGTAGCCTCACCATCCACAAATTGCATACTGTCACCCACTGTTTACAAAGAAGCATTGGACAATGAGCCAGAACTACATATCTGGCAATATCTTGTTGTTTAAAAGGCTTAAAAAAGGGAGAAACATTTCCTACACAAACCAGGGAAGCCCTCAAGAATCAGATTTGATTAAAGGCTCGAGGCGAACAAATTACCTCTCATTACTTCCTGGTGGTTGTCCAGCTCGTCTGGGCCGCCATTTCCAGAGGGATGCTTTCCAAAGAATACCTTGTACCAGGCATTTCTCACGGGGTTTTTAAGCCAAGGCTGTCCCTCTAGGTTCCTAGGTACCTATCAGGTTATATTTAAGCTATTCTTAGCAGCAATAAAACATTATACTTATATGTATTCAATAAATTTGAAGGCAATAAGTCATATGGAATCTGAAATATAGCAAGACATCAACTAATAAGCACTCAAAATTAGGCTGAATTAGGTTAAGACTTAAATTAGAACAGTGATAAGCCTTGATTAGGCTTTGAATCAGAATTAGAACAGCATTAAATGATGCCAATGAAATGATGAACATCATTAAATGATTATAGGCCTTAAGTTTTTTCCTAGCCAACCCTAAATTTAGGGTTGGCCAGAAAAAGCTTAAGACCTATAATTATCAAGAGGCTAGAAATTATTTGAACAATCAAAGAAGAAATCTTTCCAGCCCCAAGTGGTTTTATTTTACAGTCAAGATTTTAACAGTAATACCAGCACACATGTGCAATACTTCAGGAGCGCATGAATAAACAATCTCTCAATTGTTAACATACAATAACAAGAGAAATGGGGAACAACAATTACCACCTACAAAAAAGTTGCTTAAAACATTAACAATATACAACATAAGTTGTACTGAGATAACAACTAATGATGATGACTAAGAATAAAGGGAGAACAAGATTTACAACATATTCCCACACCCAACACATATGAAACCAAGTTTTTTTTTTTACATCATGGGCATGTAGGTTTGAGAACTGAAGAACTGGAAAGTCATAAATATGCAGGTCGAGACGAAACGTCTTACTTTCTGGTCAAGATGAAACCGTTAGAAAAAACTTCTTAACATCTTCCGTTTATAACAAGGTAATTCTTTATATTATCACCGTTTTATCCTTGCTGCAAACGAGTACATCGAGATCTAGAGCGACCTGTTCAAGTTTATTGAAATTACAAGTACGATTTAGTAGGAATGCTTAAATTTGCAGCATGGTCAAGAGTTTACCGGCTTTAAAATAACATGAACCGACCTTCATATCAGAATATAACATCTTCACTTAGCATAGGTATGCACTAGGTAAAGGCATATGCGGCTACTTCACTGCCTTCCGTCACCAGATTACACCAGCGAAGACAAAATATTGTCTTCCAAGCAATTTCTTAACAGCAGGGGTTGGCTCTTGACCGAACGGAATAGCACTGAATGAGTTTCAAAAATGCGATTGCATAAATCTAAATAGAGAGAGCATTATTGAGATTACATATCTGTGAAAGCTAAAAGTAAAATTTGACCATGTTCCTAAGTTCTTGTGTGTGATGTTAGATTTTATGTCTGTTTGCTAAGAATGTCATGTTCTATAAGTACAGAAACGTCCCAGCAAGCAGTAAATTGAAGCCTGATCCCTAAGAATCTCTAAAGGACAAATTCATTGTATTACTCTTCTGCAAAAGTTTCATAATGAATTCTTCGTTGGAAGTGTACAAATATTCGAAACCGAACCGAAGAAATTCATTAAGTATCTTTCCACAATATTTTCAAAAAATCCTCCCAAACCTAACAGCTTGAGGAGTTATTCTTAAAGTGTCTCTTCTACTGCTTCAGAATCTTTTTGACAACATGGATCTTGTAAAAAAGTTCACCCTGTCGTAAGGGCGATTTTTAGAAAAATCACCTGACGTTGCCTGTGCCATCTTCACAAATCTTGTGTTTGGAGTTTAAGCTAATATGAAATGAAAACCATTGAAGGCTGAACCCTTCTTGCTCTAAGTGTTTGGCTGTGTTGGTATCTTTTCCGCTGGTTGCTTCAAGAAAAATTCTAAGATTGAATAGAGTTTTGCACTGCCACTTGAATAGAGTTTTATAACACCATGAAAAAGTCTTAATTTCTAAACGAACAAGTTTCATTGCTAAGTCTGCCAATGCTCAATAGTTTGCTGAAGATTCCGACTTTTTTGCTGAAACCATCAGACCTAGGAGAGTTATTCTTTTCTGGCTGAGAAAAGAATTTCTTCGAACTGATCATTTTTTTATTCTTCCTAGTTGAAGAATTTCCGATTGTTTTGAGCTACCTCTTGTTTGAAATACAACTTCAGAAAACGGTAGAACGAAGATTACTGTTTGAAATAGCAAGATTAGTTCCTAAGCCGGTTTCAAGTGAATAATTTTCTTGAATGACTTCCATTCGGCTGGAGTAAACGTCGATTGATTCACTTCTTCAAAAGGTGAAGTCATTTGAAGTCAATTGATTTGCATTGATGCTGCAAAGTCTCTGCTTGGGAACGATTGCCGACGAAGGCAGTTCATTTTTATAACTTTACGTTTAAAACTTCTACATTAGATTGCGATCGAATTCATGGATGGTTGAAAGTTTTTTTTACAGAAAGCATTGATACATTGACGTAGTTTAAAGCTGTGCTGCCTTGTAACAACCACCCAAAAATACTTTCTGTTGCCATCAAGTAATCTTCGTATGAGCGGTCATACTTTCCAGTAGCAATCGGCTCCTATAAGAACGTCTATTAATACTGACTTTCCATCGCCCAATAGATAAATCCAACTCTGTGAGCACTTGCATTGCGGAAAATTTTCTATCCTTCTAGATTCCCACAACGTCACACGGCTACAAATCTCGTCCACTTGCAAAGTATCCATTTGCAGTTGTCTTCCACTATTTCCGTCAAGTATAAACCAAACACGGTGTGTGAGTGTAAAAAACCAATGCACATTAGCTTCTTGCTTTGCAGACCTGATATGTTGACAACTACCACCATCTACCAGAACCACAACTTTTTTCATACATCCAGCGTTGTTGATCCATAATCTCAATTACTGCAACGCCGACATGTTGTTGACGTTATGCTTAGAAGTGCTGGCATGACAACTAGCCACTACTACCAGAGAATAAAAACTTCTTTTGGTTGTATTCCTTGAGCTGCGATCAGTGCCTTTGTTGATTCCCTTGCTTTGCGATCAAATTTGGGCTCTCTTTCCAAACATACCACAGTTTAATGCTTCTTGTGAGACGAGCGACCTCAAGTGTAAACTTGCAATGGGTGCTTATGAGATTTTCGCAAATAATTGAAACATCTACCATTATTGTGCAAAGCGTCACTTCTAACCTTTGTTAAAAGTTGTTTTAAAACATGACGAAGAAATATGTGCATTTTCCACAGAATACGCAATACGATACTTTATTCTTGAAAACCTGCTTGTTTTTCTGAGTGGAACCTAAAGTTGATGATGAATACAGTTTAAATTCGTCATGAGCAACTTTTCACACAATTGCGTACTTCTGCCTTTCTTGTTTGAGGATTTTTCCCTCTCTTGCTATATTAGCTTTCTTCACTTATTATGCACAATCTATGTTGACCAACTCTTCTTTGACAAAGCCCAGTACAACTTTATATCAATGTTGCTCTTGCTATAAGACTTCGAGATCCATTCTGAAGCACGACGGAATTGACTTTAAAATTATGGGGCACAAAATGTCACCTAAGGAAGTGACTTCTGTCCATAATGCTTCTAACGCACGGTTATTAATACACCACAACGCAAAACTTGCCCACTTCTCGACATATTTACTTGGTGTAGTTTTGAGTAAATTATTAATATACTTTTCTGTTAAAATTTCTTTACTTCCGTATTTGTCTATTAAAAAACACTTGACTGTTTGGTAATTTGGGTCTGTCAGTTTTAAACCTTGAATCGTTTGTGATGCTTCTCCAGTCAAAAAACTCACAATTAGTTAACTTTTCAACTTTATTCAATTGTCCCTTTGTGTAGACACCTGAAGAAAACTGGTCCCAGAATATTTTCCAGTCATTTAAAGTTCCACAGAACTTTGAATTTGAAGTTTTGGTAGTTTAAAATTGAGTCTTGAACCAGCCATTGGCCCAAATATCGCCATAGGAATTGTTGCAGTCGTTATAGGAATTGTCGCATTACTTAATAGAAAACAACAAGCCTTCATTTTGGCCACAATAATTGAACCAGTGCTTGTCTTGTTTTCCTCTATTTCCTGCTCTAAATCCGTCGAACCAGACTTAATTTCTAGTTCTTAAGAACTAGATTTAACGTCACTTCCTTTCACTGCAACAATACTAAACCATTTTCCACTTCACCTAGATTTTTATCCGATATATCTTGGTCAAATTTTTTTATTGTTCTAGCAATAGCAGTTCTACAAGCTGACCCGCTTCTATTTAATTGTGTTGTGTTAATCTATATTTGCTGAGATTACAGTTTTGTTACAATTTCATAATTGTTAGTCTGGTTTCTTTATTTTTTACACAAAACCCACAATCGTCGCTTCCTAGTTATTGTTTAAGAAAAGACTAACGTCTAGGTGTCCGCATAATTGTCTATTAAGTTAATTCTCTGGTTAACAAACGAGAGAGAGAGAGAAAAAAAAATGTTTGCTTCGTTCCTAATTAGGTTTGGTCACCTAGTTTGATAAGCCCAAAAAACTAGGTTCCTGTCCAGCTCGTCCGGATCGCTACTTCCTCAAGGACGCCTTCCAAGGAATACCTTGTACTAGGTATTTCCACGGAATTTTTAGGCCAAGGCAATCATTCTGGGTACCAAGAAATCAGGTTATGTTTAAGCTATTCCTAACACCAGTAAATCTTTATAATTACGTATTCAATAAATATGAAGGCAGTCAATCATTTGGACTCAGAAATATAGAAAGATATCAACTAATAAGCGCTCAGAATTAGGCTGAATTAAGGCCTAAATAAGAACAGCGATAAGCATTGATTAGGCTTCGAAGTAGAATTATCATTTAGGGTTGGCTAGAAAAGGTTTAAGTCCTATAATAATCAAGAGACTGGAAATTACTCAGGGAATCAAAGAAGAGATCATTCCAGCACAAGAGCTAGACCCGAAATGGTTTTATTTTGCAACCAAGATTTTTAATATTTAAACAAGTACGTGTACGCAATACTTCATGAGCACATGCATAAATGATCTCTTAATTGTTAAGATACAAGAACAAGAGAAATGGGGAACAACAATGTTGCTTACAAAAAAAGTTACATACAAAAAAGTTACGTACAAAAAAAGTTACTTAAATCAGTTAACAATATACAACATAAGTTGTACTGACATAACATGTGATTTACAGCTCTTGTAAACGATGGATTTGTTGAGCTTATTCGTCTTCCTTCATGACGGACAGATGATCACCCTTGTTTATGAGTGTGGCGTTTTTCTGGGTAAATGTGTAAATTCTTTGGACATAACTAGAAAACCGGCTTTGGGCCTAGTAGGTGGAGCGGAGAGAAATTTATTTTAAATTTGTATTTACTCTCATTATAATGGCTCTGCAATACTTGGTAATGGTCCTTAAAAAGCTAAGGCAATATTCATTCGGCTACATTTGAGCTGAAGTCCTTTGCTGGTGTTTTTTACATTTTAGCTTTTTTTTTAATTTTAGGTAAGCTGAGTTTCATATGAATTTTAAGATACTTTCGTTTGCTCCCACATTTAGTTTCCGTTTCGTTATTTGCAGCCTCTTTACGCCATCGCTGCCCTAGTAAAATACCACGTTGGCAGCCGTGGTTAAGCTGGCAAAGAACGTGCCACCGTCAATGATGCTTAACATTATCTTTTTTAGATTTAAAATATTAACAATAAAACATTTAACTGCCAGGTAAACAAACGTCAGTAACGATAGTACTTCACAATAATCAAAAGATACAAAATATCGGCGCTCCCTATGCCGCATCCTACGACATTGTTGAAGCCCACACCTCTGGCATGTACTGCAACGGCGAACGCTAATATATTTTTTCAAATGGGAATTATGACAATTGTAGGTCAGACGGCCTGTTAGCTTTGGTGTGAAGATAGCATTTATATAATTCTAACGCCTAATTGTTATCTCCCGTTTTAGGGCACGTTCACGCAACCACTCGCTTTTACATTCTCGCAGCTAGAAGCTAGAAATCACCTCAAATTCCAACATGACGGCGGTTTTATGTCTGCCGCCTCGCAACGAAAACAGCAAATAACGCGAGTTCAGAAGTATTGGGGAAAATTGTTTCTTCATGAGGAATTCTTTATATTATTGGCACGGATTATAAGAGTGCAAGTATTTATTCAAACGGTGTCGGATTTAGCTAATGCATTTAGCGTTGTTACCATGGCAATGTCACCTTTGCCATCGCGATTGAGTTCTAGCTGCGAGAATGCAAAGGCGAGTCTTTGCATATACGCACCCTTAGTTTCATAAGCGAGAACAGTAGATGAGGTTAGGCTTATTCATTCTTGCAACATGGGATGGAGAATGTAGTTTACATAACAATCCAAGAATCCTAAAATTAATATGCAAAGCCAAATTATTGTTCCGTGTTGTAATACAAACACGTAGTCTCATGTACACTGTTTTATATGAGCGGTTTCCAGCTGCAGCGGCGAGTCGATTTTCACATTTGAGATTCCCGCTAATAGTGTCAACGCCATTTTAGTTGCCATGTTGGCTGAATTCCTGCATGCATTCTTTTTCACATGAACCGAATGTGAGTCGTTAACGAAACCTTCTGTTTTTTTTTCTTCTTATGCTTGCTTTCCTCTAGTGGTTAAAGTGCTATAATCAAATGTTATTATTTCGTGGAGTTATGTAAAAAAAATTGTTAGCTGTAAGGAAGCCACGATGATTTATTTTGGCGTTTTTTTTTTAAAGTTCACTTGATTACCAGCAGCGCAGTGTATGCTTCCTCGAAATTCCTTAACTATTCAGGATTCCAAATTTAAAATGGCGAGTGTTAGATCGATAAATTCAAAAAAAATTGTAATTTCTTGAAATACAATTGATCAATTTACGCCAAATTCGAGATCAGCAATACTTTGGGGGCTATCTAGCAATGTAGGAAATTTCATCTGCACTTTGGTTTGGGCTCCACCCTGACTAGAAAAGTGTAATCACCAACCAACGGCCCATCCAACCAACATTTTGCAATTCGATGTCTGTTATAGGCTCCGCTGCGCTCCGCCAATAAGCCACATCATTTCCATCAGTTATTGTTTGACCAGTTCGTATTTCAATAAAGCATTCAACCAACACCTTTTTAACATCTAGTGTTAGGGCATTAGCTGTCTTGAGAGATTACTGCTTCATTTTAAATTCAATCTATCTAATACAGTATAGAAGTTACACGAAGGCTTGAGTTTCAGAGACGTTTCGTCCTGCTTCAGACCATGCTCGATGAATTTTCCATTTTATGTAATAAAGAAGCTAAGATGGTTTAAGTAACATCGACAGACTCTAGTTAAATTCTTGATGAGATGATGCAAACTTGTTTTCTGACTACACCAACCAGTATGCAAGCCCTTCCCACATAGTTTTGACGCGTGTTGAATCGTCAATATTACCAAGAGAGACATTCTAAATAGTTTGAATTAAAAACTGACAGCTAGGCATTATTCTTTTCAGTCAATTGATCATGGACATCAGTGGAGGACGGAGATGAGGCTTAATGGCGCGTCGACAGCTTGGTCATTAGCGCCAACCTCAGTCACAGTGCAGTGGTCCGGGTTGCCACTGCACCACACATTACAGAGATATTATTCAAACCCCTAATCTAAATCTTGTCATACATCTGTACCTCCTGCAAAAATTGAAAAACACCGGACAGGAGGACAGACTTATCGCCCAATTGACGCACAATGTCATGCGGAAGATGGAAACGACGACGAAAACCATCAAGATGGCAACAATCAACAAGGATGCATCTAGTGGATCATGTGTTTGAGCATCTCTCGATAATGATTCTACCACAAACCAAGATTTTCCAAATTAGAAAAATATTATGAGTAATATTATGTAAGTTCATTCCTTTGTAATACTGAAGACCCATTGCGTTAATAACTGTTGCACAGTTACTGGCTACATTATGTTCTCACAATTTAAATATTGACAGAGTTAATTCTCTACACTAACGTGAATCAACGGATTCGAAATGCATACAGGTACAACTAGCTTACCTGATGTTTCACTTCTCGGTTCATTAGTCCATAAATCCATATCACACTTATGGGGTTATCAGCTTTAATAATTGGTCGCTATATTGAAACATTATTTGGTGACCAAGACGATAATAATATTCTTACTCGCAGCTCCATGAGGCTCCAAAATTTACTCAATTCTCTAGAAGGATTCTACACAAATCTAAGAACAATATGGTTCTTTTCGAATCCTATGGTACCAGTTTAAAATTCAACATGATAATGAATGCGCTTAATATCTAACATTGTGGCTTCAACTCGGTTCTCCAACAACCAGAAATTAAGCGTTAGGAATAATATTAATAATATTCAACAAAATCCAATGATCTTATCACAGCATAAGAGGCAGCATACTGGAGAAAGACCTTTAGGTCTTTCAATTCTATTCCCAAAATAAGTAAAGGTTACAATGTTGGCCTTAGTGTAGAAAATAATATCCATAAATGAGGTCTTAAAGAAATAAAATGACTCCGATCCTTAGAAACTACAATGAAACGCTTGAAATGATTCCCAGCTTTCCAATCCATGTTGGATAGGTCAAGTATCAGCGATCCCATGTTGGTTATTTGTAATTAACATTCTCCTGAAAACCATGTTGACTTTCTAATTCTTTTCAGATAACTGGCACATTGGTTACCTACGCCATTGTCCTGTACCAAATGCAGTAAAGCAGCAAGTGGAATGTTACTTACACTATTAAATTTTAACTTTATTTCTGTAATTTCATATATTATGTGCATCCAATTTGTAGTAGATTGTTGTGTTGAAACATTGTAAATTAAAGTTCTGATAAACATGTGAAAATAATATGTTCATTGTCAATGCATGTCATATAGTTAATGGAACTAAATGCGTCATTTGAAAAATAAAATGGTAAGTCAATGTCTAAGTTACTTTTACTTATTGTAAAAATCATTAAGTAAAAACCGTTACGTTAGTTAAGTAAACAATTTTCGGTTGTGTAAAGATGGATCACTAATTCCATTATAAAGGTAACAACAGTTTTGACAACAAACCTATAAGAATGTTTGTTGCCGAAGAATGTTTGTTACCAGGCCACAAAGAGGGACCACAAGCAAATGCTCAGAAGGAAGAGGATTTAAGTACGTAAAACTACTACGTAAAGAAAGGCAAAAAAAAATTTTCCAACATTGAAAATCTTATATTTGAAATACCGTAAAACACCAAATTTCTTTGACACTGAGCGAACTCTTGATTCTTATTTTCTGACTTCTTAGGCTTTCGTTACTGGATAGCACAAACATATTCTTCACTCCTTGGTATTTTAGGTTACTCGTGTTTCTTATCGTAACAGGGGAAGGGAATAAAAACACTTCAAGAAAGTGATCCATAATACTACTGTAAAACCTACTTTTTACATTTTATGTATGCTGGTTTTAAGAGCTTGTCTACCATACATATCAATCATTGTGGTTTTTTATCTTCACATAACTGGTACAAGATTCCCGTGCTGACTGTCAAAGTACCCTAGCTCAATTTCTTCAAGCTGCTGTGCCCTAGCGTTATGGCGTTTGATTTCTTATTTTTCTGAAACGAGGGAGGTTTGTCGACTTATAATCGTTGTAAGGACGTTATAGCTATCAGAGGGGCTAGAGTGCAGCAAGTTATTGCTTGGTCTAGGCATGAAGGGAAACCTTCCTTCTTCCATTGAAAAGGCGGTAAAGGCATTTGTTTCTCGCGCTAGCTATCCTTAAATTGTGTAGTGGAGCTGTGTCAACTAGAACCGTTTAAGGTGGTGATACGCCACTAAACGCTATGAAAGGGGCTCCTTAACTGCACGGTGAAGCTGAATCTGTCATTAAACTGAGCAGCTTGGTTACCAAACTGTATGGTTGTGTACCACAAAGCTATCAAAGTGGTCACATCTATTACCATATACTGACCAGGGAAGGTGGCTCGTCCTACCCAACTGGCTGTATTCAAAGAAGTGGCGCTAACCAATTGTTGTTATCAAACTGTAAAGCACATCTCTCCACCTAAGGTTCTTGTTACAAAAGATGTTGACAGGGTACCTGACTTCATGCTTCCAAACTATGGGAAGGCGTTGATGGGGGAGGGGTCTAGATTTCTATCCATCGACTTCCTACATAGGGCCATACTCATTCGCAGTGAAGCAGTTAGTCGACACTAACGGGGAGTATCTGGATTCTCATACCCAATCTGGTTACTACGAAGCAAGCTGTCTGCATTAAAGACCTGCCGTGTGAGGATGAACGATACACTACCCTGAGAAAGAAAGAAAAGACAACTGCCCCAACTAGTTGTCTTTTCTTTCTTAAATTAGTATATCGTGTATCCTCACATGGCCAGTATTTAATGCAGACTGCTTGCTATGTTTACCCTTAACTTGTGATTTCTTCTTTATTAACTGGTTACTACCATGTCCGTGAATTCCCTTTACTTCCAGTTAAGAAGTCTACGCTGAAGTGGTGATAACCCCTAGTTAAATTCTAAAAAATTCTAAAGTTAAAAGGCTGAAATTTTTGTCCAAGTTGCTTTATTTTAGTATTCTCATTTTACACAATATCAATTTCAGTAAAAATCAGGCAAAACGTCTCCTACGCTCTGCTCGCCTATAAACGTAAGGGGCTGAGTTGTTCATGAACGAATTATCCGTTCTTTTAACTTCAAGGGTTGGCATACGAGTTATTGAATGATGATTAATTTAATTGTTATCAACCCTGTTTATAGAACCAATTTTCCTGATCCTGTGAACGTAGCATAGGAGTTGAAAACCAGCAGACGAGATTACGTTGGTTAACAATTCTTTACACAGTCATAGTTGAAGCAATTCATTTTTAAGGCCAAGAGGCCTAACTTCGAACAAGTTGGCCGCTTTGCCTAACCTTCAGGGCAACAATCCTGGCTTGCCGCTCCAAAAACATATCAACGACTGCCTAAATATTTGCTCTCCACTCTACAAATTTAAACGAAAGCAAAATGAGAAATCACTGACTTATGCTCCGATATTTGCAAGAGACCAGAGATTCGTGTCGATAAACAGATACTGCATTGTTGCTACATCCCATTGTTGAGCAAACAGTTATCAAGAATCCTTTGAACACTTGAACCCTTGTTATCAAGATAGCACTAGTGCGATTCCGTCTAATACAAGTTTCTTCAGCTCCCTGGGCAATAATCTGAACGACGATAAATGTTTATAAACATTGACAAAAAGGAGTTAAGTATAGGTTATCGCCTGATTCCCTAGTTCTGAAAACAAACAATGTCGAGGGCCGCTGGCCCGAGCGATTGTTAGTTCTTTGCACGAGGGAAGCAGGCGATAACTTATTTATCTACCGATGTCCGCATCTTTGCCCGACAATGAAGAAGCACGTGACTCCAGTAATGATGTAGTGCACGAGGTGGTCCAACAATGCAAGGCGGAAAGGAAAAAAACGTTTCTTGCGTGTAGTGTTCTATTACGATTTGCTATTCGAGGATTTGTTGATTTGTCAATTGATGGAGTTATTTCGAAAGAGTACGTAATATGTAATAGCTATTGGCGATGAAGTCTCCCCCCCCCCCCCCATTCGACCGTTTTCTTTGTTTTCTTGCCCGTTTGGTAGACAAAAGATGAAGAAAATTGAGAAAAAACAAAATATAAAACGTTTGAACAAAGGCTTTTTCGATGATCCGTAACACCGATTAGGCCAAAATAAAATAAGCACGTCCCAAAAAAAGGTCCTCAGACCCCCCCCCCACCCTTTTTTTTATTTGTTGTTCAGCAGGCGCCCTTGTCGGTGCGTCCAACATTTTACATGGAAACTAACGATCTCCACACGGACACAAAGATGTACCGCCGAAACTACAGATTTTAAAGAAAGTTTTACAGGAGGAACTTTAAGTTTTCACAATGGGTATCATATTCTAATGAAGTTTAATACTTGAAATATTACCGGCATTGACCGTTTTCAGTATTTATTATGGCGAAGAATAACTTGCCGTTTAGAAGTAAATTAAATTGACACAATGGGACGTGTAACACGGGTTTCGTTAAAAAAATAATCGAGTGCTGAGAACTATTCTCAGTACCGGTGCAGAGAACAGCCCTCGTTCATTGTTGTGTCCTACATCGTTGTATTATCATCCAATGCTAAGTTCTCAGCCCCCGTTCATTGTTGTGTACCTGCATCCTTGTATTGTGCGGATATCGGTAGATAAATGTGGAAACGCTGTTGGGGCTTGGTCACACCATCCAACAAAACTTTCTGCGTATAATGAACGGTTGGCGTCTCATCTATAGCCTGCCTACTATGCAACAAAAATTAAATCCGTACACCTCAACCCAAAACGAAAGTTGATACTCATACTCGCGCTTGCAAAATTATTAGAACCTATACGTTGAAATAATAATAAAATTCATAACGTTAGGCCTAGCTAACCCGGGACATACCAACTACATACAACGACCAACCTTTGTTCTCGGCAATACGAAGACTAAACTATACTGATACTTCGAAATACACCTAAGATAAAAAAAATAGTAAAGCCTAAGTGCCTCTAACATTAACTTATTTAAATACTTGAAAATACACGAATTTCGCAAACGAGGATAGAATAAACTACACTTTTGGGCATAAAAAATGATCGTTTTCATTATACTGGGGCTTTAAACAATGCTATTCAACAATGCCACTCTTCGGCATCAACAATGGAGAATTCCTTCCGCCTTCAACGACGTATGTTCTTACTTACAACAATGAAAACGTTTGCATTGTTGTCGGGTTACTTGAACCTCGATACAGTGCGATCATTTTTTATGCCCAATACATCTTCGGGAGCAATCTTAGTGGTGAATGGGAGTTTGTTCCCGGAACTTCCCGTTCTGAAAATTGTGTCAATTCTATGTAAATTTTAGTATTAATTGCCACAGACTCGCTAGACACCTCCTTAATTACAAGTAAATTAACGAAAACAGCTTAAATAAGTCGATTTGTTAGCTTTACTTGTATTAAAATAGATGTATGTTAGCCAGAGTCAATAACCAGGCATAATTTAAGTTTTAAGAGAACTGGGCAGGTCCATTGTCTCATAGGGGGAAGCAAGATCACTCGTGGATTACACCGCACGTGACGTCCCTTCCCCACACTCTGCATGGACTTGCCCGGTACTGGCAAAGCTGATATAATCCCTGGTTAATTGGCAGTAGCTTACCGTAACCAGCTTTTCATTAGATTGCATGCTCGTTAGCCAGAGCCATTTAAACTAGGTGTAATTTCAGTTTTGAGAGAACAATGCAACTCCATTTCCTCGTCACTCGTGAAGGTGCCTCCCCACACTTTGCAAGCTTTCTTGCATCAGTTACCGGTTCTCGCACACCTGAAATTATCCCTGGTTAATTAGCTCTTCTTCACGCATAAAAACTACTTAACGCATACCGCAAAGTTCCAGCCGTCCTTACGCTTTAAGCATACATTTGATTGGAAAATTAAGGAATATTCACACTTATAGGAATATTTGCACATTAAAAGAAACACATCGATAGAGACCGAATTCACATAGGTATTTCAGAATGATTGACATTCCGGTTCAAAAATTATTCTTCAACCTAGGTGGATATTTTGGAGAAATATTGTCCGAAGTATTAATGTTACACACGAAAGACTATATTTTCCACTACATTGAATTTCTAGAATATTGTAGCATGACTTTCAAAAGAAAACTGAAATAAA
>JAHWFP010009780.1:0-14284 GCA_023313725.1 Lithobius niger
AAAGTAAACTTGCAGACTTACGCATTGCAATAGTAACAACTATTCTAGGATAACACTGAACCTCTATTAAAGCTATAAAAAACGTAGTTGATGTTTTTATACAAAATGCAGAATAATAAAGGGGTAAGTGCCGACTTGAATTAATTAAAAAAAGGGGTAAGTGCCCATCTTTTGGGTTAACATTGAATTTCTTAAATCTTCTACATTCATGCTTGTGCTTTTATTGGGGCCGCGACCCGTAGTCATGCGCCCACAGCAAACAATACAACATACAACCAATCAATACAACCAAACGACCAATACAACCAACACATCAACATTCACTCATCTTTTAAAGAATGGAACGCTCCTGAGATTGTTGATTTGATTTGCGTTTGCACAATTTTTTGCATTATCATGCACGGATGCCACTGTTGTCATTGTTTTAAGATAGCAGGTTGCAGTGCTGAACTAGCAACAGGGTTGATCTGGTTTGAATTTAAGTTCGGGGATTGGGGAAGTTGGAAAAAATTCTAATTATAGGGCCGAAATTACCTTTGGATACGGGAAGTTGGAGAGTTTGTGGCGGCATGGAATTTTAGGTTAATACCTAATTGTTGGGAGCACCCGGCGGAAGACCAAGCGAGCTCGAGCCGTTACAATTGATGTCAAGCATTATGTACAGACAAATCATAGCTATGTTTTGTTACAACAATTAATCAAATAGGATTATTTCAAACTAACAATGAGTATTAATTTTGGAGGACATTTGGACATTTGGAGGACACATTACAATTTGACGCCATGTGGACTTCGGGCTTGGCAGATTTCACAAATGACCGTCATCAGCATAATTTTGCTAGGGTGGTACAATTCCAACGTTGAAATCCTGAAGTAAAGTCGCAACATTGCTTGCAAGAACATAGTGGCAAATGGCACTTGCCACCTTATTGCTTGCAAGAGTGACATTGGAGCTAACGCCATCTAGTGGAACCAAATACAAAACCGCTGTAGCTTCGAGACAAAGCATGCTACTTTCGTTTTTGATTCACTTAAAGGTGCACAAAAATATCAATTTTGGTCGAAATGGCACTTACCCCCTTATTGGCGGAAGCGACAGAAATGTAAATATTGTGCATGTCAGACTGACAACATTTCAATGTGTTTACAAATAAACTCCACTTAATGGTACAGATGAGTCAAACCAAGAGCTAATGATTCGATACACGTTCGTCGGATGTGGGAGGATCCATGCTGTATTATCGCTTAACGTTTCATCCCTTGTCACACGATCGCCTGGGAGATAACTGTGAGTTTGGTTTCCCGGCTCCAGACCATTTGATGCAATATCACCAGACTCTTATTTTATCAAAGCAGCGATAGTAAGCGTCTACTTTCTGGCATAAGCGTGAACCGGCATTGAGCCAGGACGCGAGAAAAGTGATTTCTATCCCCCGCCGGCTTTGGCTCGAAAAAGACAACTCGTACTCCTCTTAAACATCGCTTCAACTCTGTAGTACGACGTGGGATACCTGGACTAATCGTTGCAAGTCATATTTTCAACATCTATTTATTACCTTAACAACGTACACAGCATATGTTTAACGTGGGTGATCCCTGAAAATAAATACAACGAGTCGTTCCACAATTGGCTGCATGGGGACGACACGTGGAGCTGGCTGCTCGGAACGACACATGGAGCATGCGGTAGTATGGTTATGGACACTCTGTCAAGCCCTGTGGATACTTTTATACGACTCCTGTTAAAACTTGTAGTGTTCAGGATTTTGATAACCTTGATATTTTTCTTTTTCATTCTGCAGGGAGATGGCAGATCCATCAATTTGGACTTGAAGTATACTGAACAAGGATTATACCTTTGGGAAGGAGACATGCTTTTAAATGAAGAACAGATGGAATCAGTGTTAAATCCGTATAGATTGAGACAAGCTATAGATGGGGAAAAATATAGATGGCCTAATGGAAAGATTCCTTACACCTTCACTGATGTTCGTAAGTGTATTTTTAATTAACTGAACAAAAAACGGCTTCGCCGTTTAAAAAAAGCAATACAGCTCGCATCCCCATATTCACAGCTGTGAAGGTATACAAATAAACACGAATTAGGGTTCACCCGAACGCAACGAAATATAATTTGAACTCCAGTTCCAAGGCACAAGGACTGTTTTTACTTAATGGTTATGTCAGAAAGTATAACCGCAGTTTCTGTGTACAATTGTTTAATGTGTATGATGCTGTGTATGTGCACGCACTTAATTTGTCTATTATAAAAGCTTTTATAATATTTGTCTGTGTTGTTATTTTATATTTGAAGTCTGTTTCATGTGAATGGCTTTATGTATATTTTGTGTGCATTTATAATTTGTGAAACAAGCAGACTCCTAGTTAAACACAGGTTTGTATTTGATGGTTTCTGTTTAATTTCTAGTTCGTGTGAGTAATTAAGTGTAACTCATGTTGTGTATGTATCTTTAATCTCTCAATTTTGTAGGCGTTTTGCTGCTTATGGCGTCTGTTTTGTGTGTGTTTGAGCGTTTAGGTTTTCGTTCCGATTCATGTGAGTGTATATGTTGCATACAAATAAAAACATCAAGTGTGCCGCAAAAAAACCTCCAAAAATGCACAAACATGAACAAACTGTCACGTTTCGACATCGAAATAGACGTTATTTCAATCAAACGTAAAATTCTGATAAGCATCATCAATTTTATAATAGCAGAATAAAATCGATAATCACAAGTTAGCAAGCTTTAGTGAAAACATGATATGGGATTTTCCATTTTATTGTTCTTTTAAATGTTTTGACGACGTAATACTGATGTAACCATGGTTTGAAAACCACGATGCTGCACTAGGCCCCGAAACGTCGCATTTTAATTATGTTTCTGCACTTTTCGGCTTTCTCATTTTCATTACCTAACTCAAGTGCATATTATTTATTTTTCAGACTTGCATACTTTTGTCGTGTGTTATACTGGTTTCTGCCTTTTATTTTCTGCTAATATATTATCGCATGTACGCATTTCCTCCATTAAAAATCTATAATCATAACAGTTGCACAATCAGTCCGCAATGCACTTTTGATTTCCCTATCCTCAATTAAATAAACGTAAAACCGTTAAAACATAAATAGAAGGAAGTAAGGGCTACCCGCTTTTCCCAAATTATTGAACTCATTTAGAGAATTAAAAATTTAATTTTTTTAATACTACGTTTTAAGTTTTTTTTAAAACTACGTTTTATTGATTTCCAGTTCAATCTTATTTTACCATGTTACGTGTTCTTTTTGTTCAGCCGCATAGAGCCTGACGTGCAAGATTTAGCGCGTGATAACTAATAACTAAAAAAAATTAATAACGCTCACTCTCTCCCAAAATCATACGTATCCTCGCAATAAACTAATGCATTTCATTTGAGTGGCTGTTTGTCACTTTTACTCATCCTATCACTCTGGTTTTCATTTGGTACGATTTTGGTTTAGTATTAGGATACTGACATTAGCAGTCGAAGTTTAAGTTCACATAAACAATTAATACGTATCTAATCAACTACAAAGAACAAAGACAAATAAATACATTAGTCAGCTCTGTAAACAAAACAAAAGTAAGCCAAATCTTTATCCTTCTTTGGTTAGGTATCAACATCTTTGCAAATTAGGCTCTAAATTTGCTCGGTACTTAAAGGGCTATCACATCCATTTTGGCATGCATGTTTGACTTTTGGATCACTTACACAAAACTAAACATAAGAATTGCGGTAAGAATACGTTACTTACGTCCGATATAACAATTTAATTACTGCATCACCAAAACACGACACGGAGATCGCCATTGTTTTGCTGGAAAGCTCACAAATTAATGCCGACAGATGTCACTTTTCGATTTTGATTCGCAGCCGATTGAGATAGCTGTATTGACTGTGAGGAGCTCAAGCGTCTGACGGCCTTAGCTGGCCGGCAGTGTAGTGGCCAGCTAAGACCATCAGACGCTTGAGCTCTTCACAGTCAATACAGCTGTCTCAATCGGCTGCGAGTCAAAATCGAAGATATCCGTCTGTCGGCATTAATTTCTGCGCGTTCTAGCAAAACAATGGCGACCTCCGTGTCGTGTTTTGGTGATGCAGTAATTAAATTGTGATATCGGACGTATAAGTAACGTATTCTTACCGCAATTCTTGTGTTTAGTTATTGTGTAAGTGATCCAAAAGTCAAACATTCATGTCGAAATGGATGTAATTGCCCTTTAAAACTCATGTAATAAACATGAACTTACCATGTCAAATCACAATACAAATAACACGTTCTACGGTTTATTTTTATTTACATGTCGAGTGGTTGAATGGAGCAGTAAGGTTTTACTTTGGCTAAACACTTCGGTATCTGAAATCTTACAGAAATATTTATTGGTGTTCCTTTCTTCTTTTTACTTCAGTACACTTAAATCATACCTTAACCTTCAAACAAGTATTTTTTTTTTCGTTTGCTAACCTAATTAGTATTACACAAACAATTAAAAATTTTGTAAATCCATTTCATAAATAAGCACATTCGGTTTTTCAGGCCTATTTACATTTTGAAATGGATGTTTTACGTAGTTTAGTTGATTTCTTACTGATTAGTTTGCCTGATGAGATTTTGACATCACGAGCGTGTTTTAGAGTCGCGTGTTTTAGAGTCGAAAAATCAAGGCGTAGCAGTGAAAATAGGCCTATCCGACACGGATTTAATTAGCCTTAATTTCGCGTTTTGGAGGTACAGGCAAGCACGCATTTTGTACTCTTTTAATGACGTAGATTTTCGATTTTTGAATTAACCATTTAATATGGGGTGTTACGTATAAATAAATGGAATAAACATATAAACAAGAAGAACACTGAAAAGTCGGGAAGTGTGTTGGCTGATCGACTCGCCTAGGTAATGCTATACCGGTAAAGAAATATTTTTTACTAGCTGTCCCCCCGGCGTAACATATGCCGGTCTTGCCAGTTCCCGCATACCTGAGCGTAATGCTGTAGTGGGCAGTATGGAATAAAAAGGGAGCCGACTGCCTCCTTCTTCCTTCTCCGGACTCCCCTGCGGCCTATCCACTTACATTCTGCCATAGTTTGGTCAGATTTCCCCCATCCCCCCCCCTGGTAACCTCTTTCCCGTCCCGCACCGCCTACCCTCCCCCCCTCCCCTTCGTCCCGGATTCCCCTATTGTGCGGTCTGAATATCCCCATCCCTGCTTCCCCTCCCTTTGTACCTTGCTGATTTGTTTTGTTATGGAAGTTAATTTTTTTTTTCAATGGAGGACGCTCAATTGCCCGTTTCTCCGTTCTGATACCAAGCTCAATGAACCCAACAATGGTCGTGCATGCAGAGATTGTTACTCAACCAACTTTGAAACTCTTCAAGTCGGCTAAAAGAGCTAGCAATATATCGAATGTTACTGATTGTTACAGGCCACATCCGTTTGTTTGATATTGTCGGTCGCTCGCCTTCTTTCATTGTAGTGCGTAATGATGAATTTGCTTGCCCAACCTAAACGTATTATAAGATTGTATTATTTTTACTTTAAGTAACCCCAGAGGATCGTGACGCAATTCGAGTTGGGTTGCAACACTGGATGAACAATTCTTGTATTACATTTCATGAAGTAAAACCAGGAGGACAATTCCCTCATCTGATTTTCACACGAGAAAAGACGTAAGTAAACTCAAGGAGTGTTGTGAAATTAGCCGTAAGACTTCTAACAAGTTATCGAGTTCATTTTGGGCTCAAAATGAGGAAAGCGCTTACGGCATGGATGGCGAACCCGTGCACGCATGGCAATAGGGCATGCTTGATCCTTTTCAGTAGCTCACAAACCATGAACGTGTGTAGCACACAAAGCATGAACATGAAAGTACATGTGCTAACAGGAGTGTGTAAATGTACGTGGGAGTAACTCATGTCGTAACTCTTCCAACGTGTTCCATCTCTCACGACAAGGCCGTCTGGGATGAAGCTACTGTTTTCGCTTCATGGCTACACGTGGTTTCTTTGTCAGTCGGCTTTATCTTGAAGAAGTAACACTTCTTCCTCGTTTCAACATTACTGCTCGACAGAAGGCGTTTCCTTGGACATAAAATGATAATTTTTTACACGTATTTATTATCTGAAATTCTACACAGCGTAGTTTTTCAACCTTCGTTATCCATGAAAGATATTATGACCACTCCTTTGACAATCTGACCGCATGAAAGAAAAAATGGAACGTGGGGTTGTATTACACAGCTACTCCTGTGTCAGGACCTACGGGCCTATTTTATGCCACTGATGAAGCTGCATACACACAGTAGTGAGCAGTTCCTGAAATCGAGGATATGCTGCCACCACCTAATAGAAAAAAGTGGATGCTGTGTTATGAGTATAGAGCAGTTACATTTGCAGCCATATTGGCGACAGTATGGGTTTTGGAGGGCATAACTACAAGGTGCACTACATAAAAATGGAGGTAAAAAGAACGGAAGAACGGATTTCTTAGGCTTAAAATAACGTTGTTTTCTCCAACAACAAAAATCGCGCGTTTTAGGTCTAAGAAATCACTCTTAACGGCATCGGCTTCATTATGACGCCCTTCTGTTTCTCTCCGCAGTGCCCCTTGCAGCTAACCCATTAAGGCTCCAGCATAGAGTTATAAATAATAATAATACGTTGTGTCACTGCCCTATTCTATGGTTGATAATAGTGTAGTGGTCTAAGGTTAAAATCTGGCTGCTGACGACGAATTGAAAAGTTTGTATTAGTTGAGACCTTTTGTGTTTTTAGGGTCACAAATTCCGTTAACATACAAATCTGTAACTCATTCTGTGGTATACGATTGGTTGCTTGAGGAGTTAGAAAGGGGAAAAAGAAGAGGAATGTAGCCAAACAGTTTTCGTTTATTTTGGGAGGGGGGGGGAGTGGTAATGAGAGAATGGAATGGTTTGTTTACCAAACCAGGAGTGAGAAGGTGGATAATGAGTGACATGTGATTTTTGCTTTCTTCCTTTTCACTGTTTACTTAACGGTAAAAATAATAATAATAATATATTCTTCATTTATAAGAAAAGGAATATACAGGTATCGTTGGCACCGCTAACGTACATCCTTGATTCTATAAATGACCACATTTTAACTTTGTAGCTTACATTTGGCCTGAGGAAAGCTTTGTCAGTCATCGGTTTTATAGTTGTTGTTTTTATGTGTTTTTGACGAGTGTTGTTTATTTTTTTAAATGCAGAATTTGAATTACACTGCCGTTAAATCAAGCCTTTCATCTTATATTTATTTATTTTATCTTCTATCACAGCCGTGATGATTCCTTGCAATCACCCCTGCAAATACAAATAATGCAGCCCTGTACATTTGCAAACATGTCGTGTTCCTAAGGAAAGAGGATGGAGTTGCATTAGCGACTTCTCATATTTTATTTAAGTAGACTTGCGTAAAGAATCCGTGTTGATCATGACACATAGAATATTAACTAACAGCATGGACCGCGAGAATGCGTGGCACGCACAACTTGGCAGCGTGATGTGCAGCGTGATTGCGCAAATAGTGGTAATAAGCTTCCAAAGGTTTCAAGTAGAGAGCATAAAGAGTACACTACCGCTTATTTCCAGGCTGATAATTTCAATGACGCTTTGTGGAAAGCATGCAGAGACCTGAGTTGGTGTGTAACCGTCAGTCACTAGCTGTGTCTCCTTGATATCTTTTGAAATATTTGTCCAGTCCATACGAAATTTTGCACATGTTTGCTATATGCTTTAGATTTAAGTTAGAAAATTACTAAAAATTGGGCATGGAATTTTGGGAATACTGAGTTTCAAATATCAATATTAATCTGACGTCACCCCCCGTACTACTCCTCACTATAACAGGAATTGAATCAGAAATTACTGTAAACTTAAAAAGACGACATTTAAGATCAAGGGGCGGACTGGCATTTAATCCAGGATGGCGATTGCCACTTGCTCTGCTCTGGAGACATGGCCAGGCCTATTGCTATATGCTCTGCGGCCTGACGGAAGACACAAATGCCCTGTCACTTTTTTTTTCTGCCCCTGCAATAGCACGCGTCACGAACTTCAATATTATTAGAGGATATACAGCATTCGTAGGCAATACGCCAACTTTACAACTCTACACGCCTTTTTTTAATGTGAAGCCCAAAACAGCCGTCTCATTCTGGCCTTCACTCCGGCCTAGGCCAGTGAGCAATTGACGAGTGACGAATTTTTTATTGTGAGCTAGTCTGGGGCGGATTTAACGTTAGGGTACGAGTTGGGGACGCACGCCTCGTGTTTCCGACCTTCAATGTAAAAGGGATTTTTCGGTGTTTACTGAAAACTCGAAAAAAATTTTAATGTTCGCCTACAAAGCTATATTTCGAGGGGTCTGGGATGTAAATAATGGCTCTGCAGGTTAGGAATGGGAAGTAAACAGAAAAAAATACAACAAACTTTTGGAGAAGTAACGGGAAAACTGGGACTATGAAGGCTTGCACAATTTTGCTTTAAATCCCAGACTGGTACCATCGACTAAAAGGCCCTAATCTTTTCAAATTATAAAAGGTTCAAAATATTTTGGCAACAAGAGCTAGGCTTTCAGATGCGCTATGAGTTCATAGCCTTAAACCAACATAGCGGCTTTCAAAACGTGTCGTGTCGATGAATTACGATGGTGGTACAGTATAATAACGCCGTTCTTCCTTTTTCCTTTTAAAATCTGATAACTTTAAGTCGTGGTTCCTTAAACAAAGTTGGCCAAACAAAATTCAAACATGCAGTTAAGAGTTCTACTTTTATCAACAGGATTATTTAGTAGATCAAACAGATTTTTTTTCAGATGGTGCCACCTAACTAGCAAAGACCCAAAAGGTCTCACATACACATAGATTTTTTTTAATTTTTCGCCCCAAGATATTTGGGCCTGCCTTAGCCACAAGCATAAAATCGTATAACTACTAAAATTAAGAGCACCCCACGTCAGTGTTTTCACTGATCCGGTATCTTGTTAACGATCACGGATGTATGTTAACTCGTGGGTCTTTGCCACTCAGGTGGCACCATTTTAAAATAGAGATCGTATTTTTAACACGTTTTTCTTTTACGAAATAGTTGTGCATCTTCCGTCGGAATGCAGGAATATTTTGGCCAGGTGGTGAAACTTGGCAAGACTTGTATGAGCGTAAGTTCAAGCAATAAACATATGCATTACATTTTAATATTTTGAGTGAAATAAGTTAATGTTTTAATTTATAGTATAGACCCTATACAAGCAACAACATAATGAATTTAAAAAATGCTATTTAAAACAAGTATGCCTAGGTTATCATTTGTGTGATTTTTTTTTTCAAAGAAAAATTAAGACGCTCTTCAATTTGACAATTACTGTGGCAAACTTGCAAGTTGCATGCAGGAAACGCATTCACCGTCTAAGTATTGTGGGAGCTCATATTGGATGAGTTTTTTTTTCCCGGAAGCGTATGCACGAATTTTTTTTTACTGAAATTTACTGTTTCTTTGTCTTCCCGTTTTAAATTGGGCGATTATTGGCAATTTGATCTGTCTGTGTGGCGCTGTCTGTCTTTCTGTGTTTTTGTTTTGCAGTTGCGGCCAGATGCATGAACGGATTTGAATGAAATTTGGTATGAATAATATTTGAAATAACACTGAACGACGTATGCACTTGATTTTGTTACCTGTTGTTAAAATTCCAAAATGGCGGGCCAAAAAGCGTCCAAGAAAGGGTTTTTGGCTTATATCTTCTAATACAGTTATCAGATTGAACGTAAACTAATCTGGAACATACATAATAATAATATGTTGCTAGTCGTCGGCTCGAAAATTTCTACTACCTGTAAATTTAATTACATTCAGTTCCTGGATGCTCCTTATCTGTCTTGAGGTTTTTCGCTCTCTTGATCCGGCCAGTGTGCAACCCCACTGCGCATGTGTCACCATGTGCAGCCCTCCTATAAAAGCAGACAGCAAATCTCTTTTCCTCAAGCTCTCGTCGAAGACTCATCACTCCTTCCCTTCAGCTATCTTTCGCCTCTTGAACACCTCAAGATCTAGCGTCTTTCGTCCTCAAGATAAAGCCTCTCACCCAAGATCTTTCATCATTCTTTTGTCGACTGTTAACCTCCGGCAACGTCTCGGACTCACCGGCCCGACTTTCATTTCTGGCCTGCTGCTAGCCCGCTGTCAAGAGATTTATTCATCGTCGTACAGCCTTAGCATCCGCAACCTCCCTCAACTACAGCGGCTCCAATCCATTCTAGGGAATTTCCTCACGTAAAAAGAACCATCACCTTGAAGATGCTGGCCGTGTCCCTAGTCGAAAGATAATCTGCATCCCATCATCTTTCGTTCTTTCGCCTGTTTCTTTCTTGCATTGAATTGAGCGTTACTGGTAGCGTCAACCAGCCGCTGCTTCAGTTGGAGTTAATGGAGCAATTCGGGAGGCTGCGGATGAAGAATGGTGAAGCGATTAAGTCATGATAGGCCGCGTTGAAGCATCATGAGGTATGCTGAGAATGCGCCAGAAATTGACCTGCATGTTTTCATTGAATGGAGAGGTGAGCGATTTGCTTCAAGTGTTGGTAAGGAAAATCGTGATGAATTTTTCTTTCTGAGAAAGCTGTTCTTCGGCGAAAGATCTTCTTTTGAATTATTATCATCAGTGAAGAGTCAGCTTTCGACAGGGATGCAGTGAGGTGGCTGGTGGAAAGTCTCGTAAGAGATGGTTGTAGGGTTTAAGAGTTGCAGCGATGTACGGTTGAGCAGCATGGGTTGCTGTAGGTGGGTCCGATGATGTGGTGGTTGCACAGCCGGAGTTTCCAAATGACTCTCGGTTGAACGACGGGACCATGGACGGAAGGATGTGTTCCTGACTGGTGAAGTTTTTTTTTTTTTTTTTGCGAAGTGCAGTCTTTGAGCTTGAAAAAGCGGTAGCAGGAGCGAGAGTGTATTCCAAACGAAGGGTTAAGAGGGGTGAAGATCTTCCTTCTAGTGATAGATCTTTTTCCAGAAAAAGGACATCATTGGATGAAAGGTCATCTATCATGCAATCGATTTACTTTAGGCGAGGAATTATGTGTTGGGTAAGATCTTGTTCCAGGCAAAAGATTTTCGTACGGGAGAAAGGACATCAAGTGAGTGAAAGATATTCTAGCACGAAAGATTTCCATTGGGGGAAAGATCTTCTAGGCAAAAGATCATTAAGTTGGTGAAAGATTTTTTCACAACTGAATGATCTTATTGCAGGAAGAGATCTTCTTGCGAGTGAAATATCTTCTTAGGTGAAAAATCTTCTTAGTCTTAGTCTTCTTTCAGGCGAACGATCTTTTTGTGAGTGAAAGATCTTCTTAGGCGAAGATTTTCTATGGCGGAAGGTCTTCTTATAGGCAAAAGATCTTCTTGTCGGTGAAAGATCTTTTCTTAGGCGAAAGCTTAACTTCAGATGAAGGAATTTCTCCCAGGCGAAGATCTTCTCTCAGACAAAAGACCTTTTGCGAGTGAAAGATTTTTTCAGGCGAATGATTATCAGTGGGTGAAAGATCTTCTGCCAGGCGAAGATTTCATTCAGGTGAAAGATCTTCTTTTAGGCAAAGGATCTTCTACTGGTGAAAGATCCTCAGACATGCTAAGATTTACTCCAGGTGAAAGATCTTCTTTCATGCGAAAGATTTTCATTCAGGTCAAGATCTCCCTTCAGGCGAAAGATTTTCTTCTGGCAGAATGTCTTCTTTCAGGCGAAAGATCTTCTTATCGGTGCAAGATCTTGTCTTAGGCAAAAGCTTTCCTTCAAATGAATGAACTTCTCCCAGGCAAGAGATCTTCTTACAGGTGAAAAGATCTTATTATAGGTGAAAGACCTTCTCACAGGCAAAGATTTTCTCCAGGTTATAGATCCTATTTTAGGCGAAGGATTTTCTTGTAAGTGAAAGATCTTCTCTTAGGGGAAAATCTTACAGGTGAGAGATCTTCACAGAGAAAGATCTTCTTTTAAGTGAAAGATCTCAATTTGGGTGAAAGATTTCCATCAGGTGAAAGAGTAGCATAATACAGCTGAAAGAGTGAAAGAATAGCTTACAGCAAGAGTAGCTTCATCGGCCTGCAATTGTCTCTTGTGTTTTCTTCATGAAACACTGACACGATTGATCCACAACTCATCATCGTCCCACACCCTCAGCCGAAATGAGGCCTCAAATCCTTCAGCCGAATGAAACTCCTCTAAACTTTCACCTGAAAACAGCAAGATATGCTTCTGGATCCACCCAAGCTTTCATCCAAAAACATGTTCATCATGGTTCCATCCACCGAATTGTATTCGCTGCCGTAACCTTGAACTCACCTTGACTACAACTTAACACAAGTCACCTTTCATCAACATGACAATCGCCGCTAACACCTCCAGTCGCCAACGCCAATCACTGATCTGGTCGACAGTTTCTTCTGTCTCTCGCTCCTCTCAGCTGTTCATTGGAACTCTCCAGGACTAACCAGCCATCTAAATATCACGACATCACCCTGGCTGCTCTGATCTATCTTCACTTCCAGCATGATCTCATTGACTTCTCACTTCACCAATGAAACAAGTCTGAACATCTCCACCCAGATCCTGCCCTCATAGCAAGACGAACTGGCCTCACACTCTTTGAAGCCGACATTCAAATAGAGGACCACAAACATCCATCCACACCCTTGCAGTCTTCCCGACTATGACATGGACACAACTGAAGATTTCTGAACATTGTCTATCTCTCTGACATACCTATGCCATGGGTCACACCCTGACGAAGTCTATCCATCCTCATCATCCACTTCTTTAGGAACACGTCAAGACAAGATTCTGATCACACGATCTCGGTCCTTTCATCACCACATGGACCCCAAAATCATCTTGAATTCTCAATTTCATCCATCCGAAATCCCGTATGGACGTCGTATCAGGATGCACTGAAACCTCGAAGCCAATCATCAGTCTGTAATCTCAAACCTCAAAGGCAATTAACCTACAAAAACACTTGTCTAGTTCGAACCAATCGACTCAACCTCAATTGAACAAACTAACGATTGTCTAGTTCAAGACCCACTTTTCACTACTGTTCTCCAATGAACCAACGTGACCAAATCAACCGCAAGTTGGGTTAACACAGTTATCCACAAATTCAAGGCACACAAACCTCATGTACCTTGAGGTTCTTACTGTAATCTACAACCAACTCCCCATCACTGAATGCCTCCAAGTTACGTCAAGAAAACCCTAACCGTCCTCATAATTCACAAAACCATGGACATGTCAAGGCAAGCTATGGGCTACACTGTCTGTAAAACTCGCTGTCATTAGCCAGATGTGTAGTCCAACCCCTCTTAAGCATTAAATAACAGACACGTAGACAGCAAGACCCTCATCTCAACCTCGGATCTCCACATCAATCGTTCCACTCCGGTTTCTGTTCATTTTCAACAAAGTGCAAAGTTTGGTAAACTTTTTTGGGGAGCCAGTTCACAACCTGGGGTAACCCGTCATGATGGTGCCCGCCCCCTATACTGACGAGGTCAACAGTAATTGCAATTAAATTTATAGGTAGTAGAAATTTTTGAGCCGACGACTAGAAACCTTAATTTTTCCTGGGAGTGAAAATTGGTTTCTATTGTCTTAGCGAAAATGTATACTACCTGTAAATACCCAGCCTACCTCCCCTCTTGAGCCACCATCATGGCTGACACATTGAGAGGAAAAGAGATGGTCACCAGGGGGGGGGGGGTTGCTGCCTGATTTTATAGGAGGGCTGTGCATGAATGAAGCATTTGTGGTGGGGTTGTGCACTGGCTGGATCAAGAGAGCGAAAAACTTCAAGACAGATAAGGAGCATCCAGGAACTGAATGCAATTAAATTTACAGGTAGCATAAATTTTCTTTAAGACAATATAAACCATTTTTGACCCTTCGAAAAAGTTATGGTTTATCAAAACAGGCTCCATTCAACTTTCGTGAAAATTAAAGATGGTGCCCCAAAATTACATTCAAAAAATAGTTTACGGTAATTACAGCTAAACACATGAAGCGATACCAATGAAATGTGGTGGGAATATTCAACGAAATAATGCTGAACGATGTATGTACTTGATTTTTACCTGTTGCTGAAAATTCAAAAAGATAGACAAAAATGGTGTCTGAAAGTAGTTTACAGTAACAAGACGTTCGGCACGAAGCAATTCGTATGAAATTTATTAGGAATATTCTTTGCGGTATTGTTGAGCGATGTAT
>JAHWFP010009780.1:14294-26574 GCA_023313725.1 Lithobius niger
GCGATGTATGTACTTGATTTTATACCTGTTGCTGAAAATTCAAAATGCCGGACTAAAATAGCGTTCAAAAAGCATTTAGAGCAGCTGAGGCCAAATAAAATAAGTCTTATTCAATAAGGACTGGGAAGGAACAAGGTCTACTTTTCGCAGGAGTAGTATTCTTATTGTATAACTTGACTTATATTGCGGCAGCCGCTTACGCTTGAAGTTTTAGGCCTACTGTAATTTACTATTTTCAGTGTGACTGTTGCGAATGACTTGATTTTGCATAACTTTCACTTGGACTCGGATTTTATAAAACAAAACAAAATAAAATTAATGTCACAAGTGCCTACCTCAATACGGGGTAGGCACTTGCAGCATTTATTTCATTACGTTTTTGTTACCCTATCATATAGTCAATCTTTTCAAATTGTTAAATTGCCATACAGACTGTTGTTAGCCACATTACTTATTTGTTACTTTTTGTTGTTACTCGCTGCAACCTTTCTTTGGGTGATTTAACTGAAAATAAGATAAAGATGTTTGATAAGTTCTAACTGAAATCCAGCACCACAAAGTTCAAACATATTTGATAGTGCGCCATTTTGAAGACATAATTTTGGGTAAGACTAAACCAAATGTGAGAATAGTGTATACTGAAAATAAATACAAATAAAATATCACCTCAGAAAGGAAATCCACGTCAAATCTGATGTTCTTTATTTTTAGTTACTCCAATTGTATCGTAACTATAATAAACTTGCACGGTCAAACTTGTAATAATTTTTTTTCTATTGCTTTTCAGATGGGTACAGTAGCTCATGAAGTGGGTCATGCAATTGGCTTCTTCCATGAGCAGTCACGTCCAGACAGAGATCAATACCTAACATTCATAAAAGATAATGTTGACCAGGAAAAGTAGGTAAACTTCCAGATCAATCACAACATGAACACTTATGGCACGCCTTACCAATTTTCCTCCATTATGCATTACGAATCGAAGGTATTTGTTAAGTAACTATACGTCGATAGTATTTGTTGTAAGAATATAATAACTCATAAGGAAATAAAACAAACATTAAATCAACATAACGTAGAGTGTTTGTTGTCTCCACTCAGTTACAAGGTTTTCTTATTTTACCAAACTGCACGTTTAACATTAGATTGGGAGAACACACTCGCCCTTTCCCCCTCGCCGGACGTGACATTGTGTGAGGATGCCCAGTGTCCACACAGATGGGTAAGCACTAGTAACTGCATATTGTTACACGGTTCTTTGGGTTTAATAATTGCAGTTTACTAGTGCTCCCACATCTGTGTCGGCATCCCTCACGCAGTGGAACATCCGGCGCAGGGTGAAAGGCCGAGTGCACTCTCCCAATCTAATTTTGAACGTACATTCTGGTAAAATAAGATAAATAAGCCATCTGTTGTAATTGAGTGGAGACAATAAACAGTCTATATTTTGTTTTTCACATAGAGATAGGAATAGATGGAGTATAAAAACCACACACTGTATACGTTAATGGAAATAGTCGAAACGTTCGGGTGACATGATGATTAGTCATGATGAAATTTTACTTTCTAAACGTTTGAAAGATAATAAAATTACTCATAATGCTTTTGCAGTGCTCTGAGGAACCTTTATCTGAATTATCGGCGTCATTTTGAATACCCTCGTTTTTGCCCCCTCCGCTAAACACAATTCCTATGTGTACCACTGTACTCACGTCCTCCACTGTAGAAGGTAATCAACAGGTGGGTAAAAGGTTACAGCCCATCCCTGAACATTCGATAATAGAAAGCCCACAGTAATCCGTTCGTCCTCATTTCGCTTGTAGCGTGTAAAAGATCCTAGATCTTTCTAGGAAAATGTCTTAGCAATATTGTTCCTTTCCACCCCGATATAACCTTAACATTTGAAAAAGAAGCTAATGAAAATATTTACCTTTTTCTACCTCTATCAAAGTTATATTACATCCAAAGACAGTGCATTCAATCAGTTTTTAAGGTCAGTAGTCACCCACGACATGTGAGAAACCACAATATATAAAAAGACAAGCAATATAATTTTCGGCTAAAATATTTACATCCTTGCTCACTAAAAAAAAACTGGAAAAAAAATGAATTAAAACAAGGTTAGATGTTGTGGCAACTCATTGCCGGTCCGCCATATTGGATTCCAACCAATTTATTGGATCGGTATTCAATATGGCGTAGCAGCAATGAGCTACCACAGCATCTAACCTTGTTCTCTTTCATTTTTCTTCTGTTTTTTTTAGTGACTTAGGATGTAAAAATTTTAGCCAAACATTATATTCCTTGTATTTTATATGTGTTTGTGGTTTCTCACCTGTGAGGGAATGACTAATGGCCTTGAACCAAAACAACAACAAATTAATTGATGATACAATCAATTTTTCGTTTAATTCGTTAATAAAACTGCACCTAATAAAATTCATCAAACGAAATAAACAAACAAAATATTACCTCACCGAAAAGGTAACTCCTGCAGATAGTCAATAAATAATTTTAATCACAGAATTTCAGACTGTCATTGAAAACTGTCCCATGAAAGAAAGATAAAGTCCTAGATAACAGAATATTACATGAAAGTAAAGTTTCACAGCAAAATAAGACTAGGACGAGTACCACAATGATGACAACGGGCGAGCGTGGTAATTCTTTTGCAAGCGAATATTTTAATTTGGCACATTGTTGTCTCAAAATGTTGAAACTGGCACATTGCTGCCTCAACTAATAATTTGCTCTGCGCAGTCATCTAAGCGGCAAGTCTTAAACGATGTCTTGCGTAAAAGACAGAGTTTTTCAGAAAGTACTAATCGCTCAAGCCAATGCGGTGAGTGGGAGTGAGGGAGGTGGTGGATGGACAGTGACCAGCGGTACAGCAGTAGGTAGGTACGGGGAGAGGTCGGGATAGGGACGGGAAGAATGGAAATGGGGTGGGGAGGAAGATGAAGGGAGAAAATGGGGAGGAGGAGGAAGATTTAGGGAGTAGAAGAAAAATTACCTGTCACAGCGAACGTTCACGCAACACTAAGGGAAAACTGAGTAACAACCACGGGTGAAACAAAGCGTGTCCGGTAAATTGCTCGCCGAAAATTGCTCCCCGGAAAATTGCTCACGGACAATTGCTCGCAAAGAAAATTGCTCGCATGAAAACAAAGCCCCTGGCTAAGCCTGGCACTACTTCTATTTAAAAAAAAACCCGAGGAAACGTGATAGGGATGGTTAGAATGGGAATGGATTTGGGAGGAAGATGATGAAGGGAGAAATGAAATAGCGGTGAAAGATGATAGGAGGAAAAAGGGTGTATTACGAGAAGTAAAATTGCCTATTGTAGTGAACGTTCACGCAACACCAAGGGAAAACTGGGAAACAACCACGGGTGAAACAAAGCCCTGGGCTAAGCCTGGCACTATTCTAGTAAAGAAATAATAACTAGTACGTCATCAGTTATCCTGTCGTCAAAATAGAGCGAAGCAATTGCAAAAAAAAAACCCTTGTTGCTTTGGGACAGCAAGGTGGCTCATCTTTTCGTTGCATTATCGCATCTTGTTTCTTTGTCCACTTGATTTTGCAGAACATCGCTGAATGGCATTGACGGTGGTTTCCGACTACTGGTGAGCAAATAGGTGAGCAGATCACACCACCTGTGCATTTTGTCACCTTGATTATTCCTCAACAACATGTCCGATTTTGAAAGACCTTACTTAAAACCACCTTACGGTGTAATGCCGAGACGAATATTTCAGCCCTTGCAAGGTGTAGAGAAAGAGTCGTCCACAAACCAGTTATCAGCAGACAATCATTGCTGAAGGTGGACAATATTACTTGCCGTGGGTAAATGTGCCTATACCACGAGTTACGGCTGTTTACAGTGACGTCAAAATGATTTAGCCACTGACGAACGAGAATAGTGGATCTTTGGTCGTCTGAGTGGACTAGACCAGTCACGTGATACGTGCATCACGGCAACCAGCCTTGCCGCGTGGTCTAAATTAATGATGTGCATTTAGGGGCAAAGTGAGGCCTGTTTTTTTCTTCCTCTTCCATGTGAAAATTCAATCTCTAATAAGTGGACACGCTTAAACTTTCCGTTTATTGACTTCCACGTAAATAGGTAACACATTTTTTTTGCCCGTTTCATATACCTTTTGAAATTCCCTCCGAAAAGTGCATTCGACAGAAGTCCATTTGACAAACAAATAACCTCACGTCAGACCTCACATACTTATCTGAGCACCTGTGTTGTTATTTTCTGCATTGTCTTACGTATTTTTTGTGTTGTATCTGATCGTACTGTCTGATGTAGACATGTATTCGTTAAGGCCCGGGGGGGGGGGATATAATGCCGTTAATTAATATTAAAACCTATTTGCCTGGAAAATTTGGACTGGAAAAGGAACTCCTGCGAAGACAGTACCAGTCAGTGCCGACAAGGGTAATTTGAGCGACTGCCAGGCACCAACAGTAGATACGGGATCAATGGCAATCATTCAAATTTTACTGATTTTAGCTTAGATTCAAGTGAATCTTAACGGTAGTTTCAGTAAACGCATGTTCTCCAGGAAGCATCCATTTATACCACGCGCCATGGCTGTTTGCTGTGACATGCATATCACGTGACTGGGCTAGTCCAATCAGACGGCCAAACAGCCGTTGTTCTCGTTCGTCATTGGCTAACTCATGTTGACGTCACGGCAAACAGCCATTGCGCATGGTTTAGTTCGGTCTGTGCATGCAAATAGCAAAACTTAAAACCTGTGCCCAATAGACTAAAGTTTGTTTTAACACATTCCCATACCTGGGATTCAGTTTAGACTGCAATGTTCATACGCCACAAAAATGTTTCACGTACATATACTTGCGGAAATAACTAAGGCTTCTATTTTATGCAATTTCACTTATCTATACAATCTAAAGCCTGAAATTGTACTGCATTTTGACATTTTCAACAAAAAAGTGAAAACGTCAAAGCTATTAAGTGTTCATTTTGTTAACGTTTTAGATTTTACGTGAAGAAAATATAATTTATGAACGTATACTTGCCAACCTTTTAATATCAATTTGCAAGTTCTGAATAAATAAAACTTATATTCTAGTATGTTGGTGCAAAACTGACAAACGAACTCTTAAGCTTGGTCCTTTAAATATGTTAACAAGTCAAAAGAAAAGTATACGAAGCTGAATTCTTTCACACAGTTTTAAACACAGAATTTTTCAAACTGGGGTCATTTTGGCCCCACTAAAGAGGTGGAGGGTTAAGTAAAATGTAATCTAGGTCGTTTACCGATTTCTCGATCACTTTTTTAGGCTTTCAGCAAAAATCAAAAATCTACATTAGTTCCAAAGGACATAACAAAACTGTTTGTAATGGATGCACCAAGGAAGTTGAACTTCTATGATATGAAAGTAGCCAACATCATGTACGAGTGCAATGGTAAGTTTAACATCCAGCGTTCGTTAGAAAGTAACTAACAGGATCTCTATGCAGTGTTGAAAGTAGAACAAGGAGAATTTTTAGGTCTGATGAATTTTAATATTTAATGCACGGTGGTGACGTCACGCTAATACATCCCCATGCTAAAAGTGTAGTAGTTATATACGGTTAATGTGAAAACCCACACACGTCACAGTGGGTTAATTTTGATAACCCACACTTTTTTGATAACCCACACGTTTTTGATCATCTAACACTTTTTACAGGGGTCTACACAACCCCTGCTCCACCATGTGACATACGACCCGACTTTGTAAAATTACCGTACACAACACAAAGGCAACCAGCATAAACAAGCACATTTACACCCTGCGACACATTTCTTTCTAGCCTAACACGAAAAAACAAAAAACTCGCGTACTATGCTAGACCCCCACCCACGGAGGAATGGCCCAACCCTCTTTCGTTCCGACGGTACGAAAACTAGGCTACTGACACTTTGAAATACACCTAAAAACCTGCGAGACTCAAGCGAATAGCGCATTTTATATACTTATCTTATTTAAACTATTAAAGTAGAAAAAATACTGTTTTACCTTAAACACAAACATCCATATTACGCAGCGTCTGTCCCCTTCGGTCGGCCTTCATACACAAGAAGCTTCCAACCCCGTTTCTAAACCGGAACTTCCGTTCAGGAATTTACATAAATCGCATGTAAAAAAAATCTGAAATTCTTGAAATAAGTCTTTAAAAAACTAATAACACGATACATTAGCTCGACGTCACACCTTAGCATTAAAATTCATATCTGTGAGTCCTAGTCGATGTAGCGGTTATAATTGCTCTTGAGCTCGAAACGGCTAGTTCAATATCTCGGGGCTGGAGGGAAAAACTCGTGGGATTCGCCCACTCGTGTTTCCCTCCACCCCCTCGATAGTGGACTAGCCGTTTCAAACTCAAGAGCAATTATAACCGTTAAATAGACTAGGACTCATGGATATCTATTACTTATTTCGTCTTAGATGCACACATTATGGAGAAGTGCATGGTAATTTCAACTTGCATTGTTTTTTTATACGGAAGTAAATACTAGGATCTCCATGCTCTACTGAGACTAAAATAAAAATTAGGGAATTTTACGTGAAGAGAAAAATAAATTTTTATGACATCAATGTCGCCAACATTATATGCAGTAGAAATGGAAAAATTGTAATGGTGAGTTCCATATGCAGTACTCTTCGGCTACTTGGATCTCTGCCCAGCATTGACAAATTTAGCTGAATATGTGCGTTTGTTACCTTGGGTTGATTACGATCGAAAGATTCAACATTATAAAACATTGCCTCATGCCGACTGGATTTCATGGACTTTTGATTTCATACATTAGCATCACTAGTAGTGGTACTGAAGCCTCATCAGACCAGTTGTGGGAGTCAACACGAAACAAAATATTGAAGCAAACTTTTATCATCGTTAGCACAAAACAGTTTTCACAGTAAATTTTGGAAAGCCCTGAAGCAAATGATACGGGCCAGGGAGGCAACAGAATTGTTAGGGAATGCTAAACTTTTACAAGTTTGTGAAAGTTTTCTCCACTCAGCGACTGAGGATTATACTGCTGTTGTGACTGGATGGTTTCTGGGATCCCTAAAACAATAGCTTCAAAGGGAAAAAGTAAAAAAAAGAAAATAGGAATGGTGCACTTATTTTTATTTTTGTTTTTAAAATTTATTTTTCAAAATTATATCCAATTTATGTCAAAAATGTTTTTTTAAATGTGTTTCTAAGTTGCTTCCTTTTTGAAGAATAGCACGTGAACGCACACGAATAGTTTCCCTTATTTATTAGAATAATTTGGTGCATTATGCTGCTGTTAAGACACAAAAATCAGATTTTGTACTTTTGTACTAGTAGGCTATTGAGAATATTCAGCTTCGCCACGGATCCTACGGAAGATCCGCTGCGAAGCTGAATATTCTCAATAGCGTACTAGTGTTGTGGGCAGTAGATAAATAGCAACAATTGTTGCTTGTTCAGAATGGTTATTTTGTTTTGGTAAAAGACGGTGGATTTGAAGCCAGAAAAAGCATTTATTGTTAACTTGAATTTTGTAAGAGCGATCATACGATGGTTCATTTAAATATAAATTATCTTAAAAGAACTTTTATGAACGTATCAACGTAAATAATCCTTGATACTGAGCTCGTCAGATACGTAAAAAATAGCAGCAGCTTTGCTAACTGAAGCTGACTATGCGAAGTCAAATTACTTTGAGAAGCTTACTATCCGAAGTAAATTACCTTGAAAACCTTACTAAGTACTGTGCTAAATTCGTTTGTATCAGTGGTAAATCGAACAGTTCAATAATTGCGAACATCTCTGACAAAAAAAAAGTTCAATAAAAGTTATTGAAAAAAATTCAAATTTTCAGTGGTTACGGAAAGCATTCCCTAATTTCCCATTATTAATCATTTTGAAACGTTTCTATTAAATGAAAGTTTATAAACAAAGAATATGATTTTGGTAGTTCCAACAGTGTTATGGAAAGAATGGTATTAAACCAATACCGAATTTAACCAGAAAAGAAAGGGAGCTTGGAAAATTAAAATTGGACAAATCTATTAAGTTTTTGCCGCGAACAAAGTCGGAGAGTATGTAAGTAACAAATGCTGTATACTAAACGGAAAGAAATGATCCAGCAGATGCTGAAAAACACCACCGAGTAAAAAAACTCTACAGCCAATAGCTTTTTTCGTAACGAAAACCAAAACTGGTAAAAGCCACGCCAATTTCAGATTGGTTCATCGTTTGAAAGGAGTGATATAACAGGCCAAAAAAATATTCGCCAAGTTAATAAAACTGATAAATAAAGAAGAAATCACAAGGTAACGGGTAAATGAAGCAAGCAGTCTGCATTAAAGGCTGACCTTGTGAGGATACTCAATGCACTAGTCTGAAAAAGATAACTGCCCCGACTGAGACTCGAACCCAGGACTTCCGTTTACTAGCCGGGCGTACTAACCACTGCGCTACCGGGGCGGGTACTGGCTACAGGCTCCAGCCGAGCTAAGTAGCTGTTCAATCTTTCTCAGTGGTGACCTAAAGGTCACAAACATACATACAAGGAGGGAAAGCAACATTGCTTCTTGGCCTCCACACTAGAAATAAAATGCAAGTGGTAAATGAAGAAGAAATCACAAGGTAAAGGGTAAATGAAATCATTAAAGTCGGGGCAGTTGTCTTTGCTTTCTTTCTCAGATTAGTGTATCGTGTATCCTCACAAGGCCAGTCTTTAATGCAGACTGCTTGCTTCATTTAATCAGACTAACTATTAGTACTAGGGTTGCATGAACAAATTGCTTATTGCTACTTTTGTTTAACTGCAGCCATCGCCCCTTAATTTTTTGTATATTTTTTCCCCTTTAACGTCTGAAGTATTAGCAGATGGGATTAACGTGGCCAACGTTTTGTTTGACTGATAGTCATCGTCCCTATTTCTGACATGTTTTTTTTTTCCTTTAACGTCTGAAAGTATTGGTCGATGGGATAAAAGTGGGGACATTTTTGTTAGACTGACAGCAAGCCGCCCTTTTTCTTATTTGTTGTTAAAACCGCCAACACTTTGTGTATTCTAGCTAAATGCACCCAAATGCCTGTTTGCAAAAATGATGGGTTTGTGGATCATCATTGTAGATGCAGATGCCCTAATGGATTCAGAGGTGACTTGTGCGACATCAAAGTGGATCTTCCAAGTAAGGCAATAAAACATGCCAAAAAAAATTTTGTGGTATCAGTTCTTACCTTAGGATATAATTGCTCTAAACACAGTATTCAAGAAACGGTATGTTTTCACCTGATCGCAAACATCGATGTTTTTTAACATCGTTGTTGAGCTAAACGTTTATTGTTAGTAGAAAAATAATACTAATTCACGTTATTCTTTCTTTCTTTTGGGTGCCATTTGATAAATGCTGTTCGCCTATGTTTTTTTTTTTGTTTTTTTTATGGTATGTTTCAGCCGCTCGCTATTACTATTCGCCCATGTTTTTTTTTATAGGATGTTTCAGCCGCTGGCTATTACTATTCGCCCATGCTTTTTTCTTCTTTTCTTTATGGGGTGTTCCAGCCTCTGGCTATTATTATTCGCCCATGTTTTTTTTATAGGATGTTTCAGCCGCTGGCTATTACTATTCGTCCAAGCTTTTTTCTTCTTTTCTTTATGGGATGTTTCAGCCGCTGGCTATTACCATTCGCCCATGTTCTTTTCTTCTTTTTTAAGGAAAGTTAGAGCCGCTGCCAACTTCCTATTTGCCCGTGTTTTTTTTTTCTTTCTTATAGGATGTTAGATTCGCTGGCTAATTCCTATTCACCCATGTTTTTTTCTTTTTTTATGAGATGGTTGAGATTCTGGCTAATTACTATTCTCCCATTATTTTTCTTACCTACCTATAATGGGATGTTAGCACCACTGGCTAATTTCTATGTCGTCTTGGCTTACAGTAAGACACATTTCTTTTCATTTTTAGAGAAATGCGGAGGAAGATTTACAACAGGAACGACAGTCACTAGTCCAAACTTTGATAAGGGATTTTATTCAGCTAAAACAGAATGTATTTGGACTTTTGAGGTAAATGTTTTCACTTATTTATTTCGATTAAATATTGGCCCCTTCAACCCCAACTATTTCTTACAATCCGACAGGTGGAGTTAGTGTGCCAGCTTTCTTTTCCTTCCCTCCTAAAGCCCAGATTGAAACGAACGATTAAAAAATATGGTTGAGCCATTTTAAAAGAGCCTTCTTTGACAGAAGAGTTATTTTGAATTTTTTTAATGATTTTCCTTATATGTTTCCAGCGCAGCCATGGCTTTTTCTAGTCCATGAAAGTCATCAAATTAAAACAAAACAACGTTGAAAGTAGACAATCAGCATATTTTCTTGATTTTGAATAACCGATATAAGCACATGTACGATTCTAAATGGTGAATCGAACCTCGAGGTTTGTAGATACAGCATTCTAGTATTTTTTATATATTTTTTTCATATGTGTTAGGAATCTGGTTCCGATGTGTGACGCTCGATTTAAAGCTTGTGTGAAAAGACTTTGGTCACTTGATCAATAGCGTCAGTAGAAACTGTGTGTGTCTCACAAAAACATGAAACGAACCGCGAAATTAGCAGTGAGAATTACGAGCACAACTTCGACAAATAGTACAAGAATTGGCGCACCAGGAACTGTTGTGCGCTCCCTGATAACTTGATAAAAGAATTTACTGCGAATATTTGGAAAAAAAAATCCCATGAATTTACGGTGGTTCGAATGCATTTCTCCACCAGGTAGAGGTTTTGCTGAGGGAAGCTCTTGTATAAGATAAGTTGGTCATGTTTCTACGTGCCTCAAAACGATAGAAGGGCGGTTTAAAGTCGTTGCAGAAACCCTTTTACTCAGTTTAACAACCACTGAGTGAATATTATTTAGGCTTACCATTTGTTATTACTTTCCGTTAATAGATGGGGCCATGGGAATACGGTGCATTATAAATGCTTCCGACTTCAGCCAGTTTTTAATTTCTAATTCTAAGAATTGTTTACATTGAAGGCGTCTTCGTAAACTTTTCAAAATCTAGAAAAACGCTAAAGCTAAATATGGCAACACTATTCAGCATTCGTTTGTGAGGACGTTGTGGTAGAACCGCGTGATGCTATAAAGTTTTACGGCCGGTTGTAAAATGGCTGCTAATCATGAACTCGTGCTTAGTTTTACGTAAAGTTGGTACATTTCGGTAAAGTCATACTTTAGGTTAAAGTTGCACGTCACATTTCTACGTTATAACCCGTATTGTAAAGTAAGCTCAGAGGCAAGATTTAATGTAAAGTTGCATATGGGTGGTCTTCGCAATTGCTTTGGGCAGCCTCGTGAGTCCGGGAACAACTTTATCACCTTTGCGACTTAGATTATAAAAAGCAACTTTAAGTTAAAGTTAAAGTTTGTCTTTAGTCTTAAGCAATAGCATTCATTCTACAACTGGGGGTTAGTGTCGTTTATTCTGACGCTTATTTTGGTCCATTTTAGGGCTCTAAGTAAAAATAACAATAGGGTCAAAAGCGGAAGTTGATTTGATATCGGGAACTGTCCACTTGACTCGAAAGCATAATTTATATAGGAGCGTCTTTGAATTGGTTTTTAATATGAAATATGAACCTAAAGCACATTATAAACTGGCTATCAACGTAATGGCTGGCTAGTGGATGACTAGTGACTAGTGGCTGGTGGCTAGCTTTCAGCTAGTTCGCCAACCCCCGACTTAATTTCCATAGGACTATTGCTCTCTACTAGTAAATTATTGGGAACGACTCCATATGCAAAACTGGCCCTACAACTGCATTGCAACACGTAGTCCCTACCTAATTCTTTTGGTTTACAGAATGGAGGTATTACGGGAGTGAAGTGAGCGGGCGCTCTGGTAAGGATTGGTGTTGTAACCATTGGGAGTGCTGTGGGTGGGCAGCATTTGTCGTTTTCATGGCTTGTATGTCCTCGGCTCTGAGTTCTGCAGCAGCGAATTTACCTTTGTTAACACGTAAACTTTTTAATTTACTTACTAGAAATTAGTAAGTTCTAGGCTTAATATTCAACAAGTAACATAAATGGGGAACGAATTTTACTTGGCAACAACTCTATACAGTTCAAAGCCTGACACAATGCCAACAGATTGAGCGAAATTGTAGAAATGCCGAATTTCTTCTTTAATTTAATTTTCTTTACTCACACATTAACCTAAGTGACAAGTTGTTGATGAGTTGTAGCACGTTACTGACCCCTCCCCCCCCCC
>JAHWFP010009788.1:1358-12187 GCA_023313725.1 Lithobius niger
CCAAACATCATGTAAAGCGGTTCATAAAGGGAACCTGACACAGAAAAAGCTGCTAGTCGACTAGATTCAGCATCAAGAGGTATTTGATGATATGCAGAACGTAAATCTATAGTTGTGATGTATTTGGGGTTTCCTAATTGGCTCAAAATTAGGTCAACTGAAGGTAATGTGTATGCGTCGCCCACCGTATTTGCATTCAACACGCAAAAATCCACTAAAAATCGAAATTCCTCGTTTGGTTTTGGTTTTAAGAAACAAGGTGATGAACAAGGACTGTTTGATTTTCGTATATGGCCTTCAGCAAGTAGTGTCTGAATTACCGAATCAAGTTGTTTTAATTTAGTTGGATTTGCCGGAAACGGTTTTGTATAGATAGGGCGTTTATCCTTCATTTCAATGTGCATTTCAGCAGTAGTGCATGAGCCAGGTTCCTCTAAACACAGATGCGTGACGTTCAAAAACTTCTGAAATACTAAATTTATGATTTTCAGAAATGGGAGCACGGTCAAGGATATTCTGCCATCTAATGCCAGTTGAAACATGTGAGCAAACCGGAGTATCAACTAAACTCAACAAAAATTGATAACGAAGGTTAGGCAAATCATCATACCACCATGATTTAGCAGACATGTATAATATGACACGAGCACGCATTATAAGGTCAGACCCTAAAATGAAGCGTCCCGGAAGATGATCACATATAACAAAAGAGTGCCAAAAGGCCTTACCCGGCAACTCAATTTTAAATGAAATGTAACCATGAGTCCGAATAACTTCACCATTTGCTGTTAATAAACGAAGTGGCAACGGTTTAATACTATTAGGGGGTGCAAATGATTCAACAAACTTTAAATCCACCAGTGAATAGCAAGATCCACTATCCCACACGGCAGTAGAAACAACGTCATCAATTATTAAAGGAACAAGTGGTTGAAGACCAGCAGAAGGTTTAAGATTCAGGTTAATTACATGAGTCTTTACTTTATCTTCACCTCCGACACGACTCATAGTTGGAGATTTTGCAAGTTTTACGCAACCGATTTTACAGCTGCAATCTGTTCAGTGCTGTCTGAATATTTAGGCATAAACGGACAAAATCGAGCCACATGACCCTGTTTTTTGCAAAACCAGCACGTAACATTTCGAGGAAATTGCCTATTATTCCCAAAATATGTATTCCGTTGTGTCATAGGCTGTTCCTGACTTAAACCCTCCTGTATGACGTCATTTGTAGTGAGGGGTGGGGGAGGAGGGAGGAGTTACAAAATTTCTGTTAATGTTGTCAACAACCACTTTATTATGCTGATACGGTGGATTATTACCACATGCATTCAATGAGCTACCAGCATTTTCAACAAGAGCTGACTCCATATATTTTTGAGTTCTTGCCGCCAAATCCCTTAATTGAGAAACGCTAGAAAACGAGTGAGCC
Organism: Lithobius niger; assembly: GCA_023313725.1. Taxonomy (NCBI): domain Eukaryota; kingdom Metazoa; phylum Arthropoda; class Chilopoda; order Lithobiomorpha; family Lithobiidae; genus Lithobius; species Lithobius niger. The sequence goes on from JAHWFP010009788.1 coordinate 2,791, forward strand.
GAAAGCATTGCTTGCAATGATGGAGCCAAATTAAAAAAAAAGCAATTCTGACTAAGTCCGAATCAGTCATGGATTCATCTAAAGCTTCATTCCAATGCATTAAATCATTTTACGTCGAAAATTCAGTTCGAACGAGTCCATTCCCCGTCAACTGACTCATGATCCCACCATCTGCGAGCCTTGCCTTCAAGATGAATTGGTATCCATTTACGGAGGAAAACGTTTGGAGGCTTACCCAAAATTTGCATAACAATTTTACAATCTCTGAGGAAATCATTTGCAGAAAAATCATCACATTCACCTGAAAATTTTTTAAAGATACTTTCGGAACCCAATTAGCTGGAAAATCAGATTTCGGTTGGTGTGCAGTTTCCAAACTACGTTGAAGGTGATACCTATTTTGCATTAAAGCAGCATTGCTGGCAACTAATTTAGCATACTCATGTCTCTGCAAAAATACGACGTCGTCATCTTCAACGCTCCGTTATTTGGTAAAACAACAGTGGGATTTTGAGGTACAGAAGTGAATTTATTCCAGTCTATCGTAGTTAAAGGGTCATATACTGGTGCTGACTTTAGGGGAACAACACTAGGAGGCAAAACATGAGTTGAGGGGGGAACTTGAGTATGAGGGGCTTGATCGCTACTCGAATTATTTATTCGGAATAACTCCTGGTCTATATTAGTGAGTAAATCACGCACTACAGGGAGAGTTGACGAAGGATAGTGATTGTTGTAATCCTGTTGATTAAGTCCAGGGTCACCAGTTGGAACCTGTGGGGTCAAAATCGGGGGGAGGGTCGAATTACCTATATCTAGGCCTAAACCTGAAAAATCAGATAACGTGCTTCTATTTTGACCATTTACGCCCCGATTCTCAATACCAAACTGAAAAATTCTATTATTCCTTCTTCTAGTTCTTTGAGTCACATTACCGTGATGAGGTGACAACAAGTTCTCCGCCATAGCAATTACGACGCTGTCGCTGTTCTGCCTGGGAGATCGAGACTCGCTGCCCTCCTCGGCGACCATTGAAAGGTTTGGATCCATATTGAGCGGAAAGAGAAAAAAAAAAGGTTAGCAAAAAAAACAATCAAGAATCAAGCGTAATTAAAATTACAGCTAATATTGTTTCACTCTTGGCCCACTTTGTTCCAACACAAAGTTTTCGATTTAACCAAAAAAAAATCCCAAAGCAAGTCAAAGTACTGCTTGAAAATAAGAGATTGGTGCAGTCTCGTATTTACACACTATCAAAATTGGCATGAACCACTCAAATATTTTACCGGCAACAATTTTAACACAAAGGGAAAGAAACAAGTAACGGTTGCATGTAGAACAAGTGGTGAAACGGTAACTTGGGATGGGAATGGTGGGAAGCTAACGGGACAAAAAAAAGGATAAAGACTAAGGGTATGTGGGGAAATAATCGGGGATGACCATGACGATTTATAACACGAATTAGGACGCTTTACTATGGCCCCACAATCCTATAAAATTTAAACATGTCAAAAATCGTCTGGGAAAGTTTACCTAACACGATTATAGCAACAATTTTATAAATTGTTGAAAAAGAAACATACCACCACTCATACCAGGAAACAATTTTGTTAACGAAAAATAAAAACGGAACACTAGTGCAACCTCCAAATAACAATTTTCACCACAGTGAGAGAAAAAAAGAAAACCGTGTTTTCACCAAAACAAGGGCTCTTCTCATCTCATGCCACCAAAAACCAACGCAAAACTGAAACATGCAAGTTGTAAATTCAAAACTTGAAATTTTTAATCACGGCATTGATAGGAGGAAAAAAAAATTTGTAAAAACGGAAACCCCTTAAGTTTTTTTTTTTTTTGTAAGAACGGATGAAAAGGAAGACTACCCTAAAACCGGACGATGGCCCCCATTATATCGTCTATTTTGTTCACAGGGATGAGGGGCGTTAAGTTGTAGCGATTTGGTTTAGTTTTGAAAGGAGGGGGGAGTGAGTTTTTAGTTTTCCAAGCGCACAGGTCCCGGGCCCAACGCTACGAATCCTTTGGAGAGGGAGCGTATTACTTTAAACAAAAATAATAAACCAAGAACGTAAGAACTAATGATAGTCAAAATTATATGAAGGCATGCTTTAGTTTGCAAAAGTATTGGGTGACATTTATTAGGGGTGATGAGCTGGATTGCTCTATAGATTTACAATGGTGATAGACATAGCAATTTAACAAGACAAGAAAACTTTAATTGAAATTAAATAAGGGGACAATATTGAACAATGAACAGGTTGGCGTTCCGTCGTCTGACTGAGGCAGTAATGAGAGTTGCGTAAAAATACGGAGATTGGTGCAGCAAAGCCAACTCACGGCAAAGTTTCAAAACATGGGCCAGCTACCAAGTTGAAACAACCGCTTGAGAGTAGGCCGTACTTAGGCGCAATAGCCCGACATCTCGCAGTAAATGCTGACGTATTTAAATGTGGGTTTAACCATTTCTAGAGGCTAGAGTGAGTCACGCAGCTATATCCTCGCTACAACGAAGTGTCGTGGACGCTATGAGCACAAATGAGAAATGGATAAGAGTTAGCCAAGTAATTTTCACTGGTGTTATACTTTAACCAACCTAGGGTATATAACGGGTCTTCAGATAGTAGAACATCATTTCCTAGCTCGCAATAGAGCGTCGGTGTTAAGTAACAAAATTAAGGCCAAACCTCGTTACAACGTGGTTAAGTCATTCCAATTGCCTAGGGTATAAAACGGGGAATGAGAATTAGCATAACATGTGACGATTAATAAATAACGCAAGATTATTAAACATGGTTTAATATTACATTAGGTAAAATAAATTACCATGAAACAATATGCGAGTGATCAGCCTCACAATAACCTGCCTCAAGATAAATCAACTGCAACGAGCAGACATTTTAATAAAATCAAGGAAGATCGTATCAAATACTTACCAAACCAGCATCACCGAGACTGAAGCGAATTCCGAGCTCTCAGGCAAAAGAGTTCAATTTGTAACGTTTCTACCGCAAGATGCGATATAACCCCAGTGCGACCCCGAAAAAAAGTGTCCCACTTTTTTAAATATCTAGTACCATCACAATAAGTAATGCAATACTACCTAAATAAGTAATCCAATGTTAAATTTGAAGCAAGGTGTTTCATAAGTAGTACTAATTTTATTAGAGATTAGGTAAATAAAACTCGAAAGCAATCAAGCCACTCAAAGAATTTAAGGAAAAAATTTTCAGTACGCTTGCGCAAAAGTACTTTGTAAATATTTCAGTTTTTAAACCACTAAAATAGCTTCCACTTAGCACCATACCAAGGAAACCATAATAAATAGTTTATACGAAAGCCATGTAAGACTTCACACGTTCACCCCAGCGAAATGCCTATCAGTAACTTGTATAGTTACGTATCCCAGCATGACGAATTAATTGGAGTTTTATGGCAAAATCAAATATATTAACCCGACATGAAGCTAAGAAGAAATAACAAAAAAAATGAGAAAAAATCGGGAAACAACAACAAAAAAAATAAAACTATGGAAAGAAAAAAAACCACAATGGCAACACAGAAGATCTTAGCAGTTATACAGATCCAAAATCACACCCTCGGGACTATTTATTGTACAAACCGAAAAACATTAACGGGGGGAGGAAAAAATGTACCTTCGGATTTCCTTAAAAATTACACTAAAGACCGGTTATGAGATGCATGCAAAAAGCAAACACACCAACTAGGACCTAGGACCAAGGGAAGATAAGGAGAAGGTGGGGAAAGTTTACAAACGGAAACTTATCTGGAAAAGGGAAATTGGGACAAAACGAACGCTTATAAAGGATATATAAACGTAATACAAGAAACTATGCCAAACCAGCACTGTAACCCAAGCAGTAACATTATCAGATGATCAAGAAATAACCACATAAGACAAAGTGAAACGGTACCAGTGACACGGTCACAAAACTACATAGCCATTATGGTGAAAGAAAAAAGGGGGGAAAAAACAAACATAAACAAAAGTACAGAAATTTTAGTCGCATCAAATAAATCTTATAAGAGAGCCCTATCACTCGTCAGTGCCATCCCTAAGACCAAGAAAAAAAGTAGCAAACTAGACAGAAAATCCAATCCTACTCATAATTTTCTACTCACTCCAAAATTTTAACTAAGAAAAGCCTGAAAAATTAAGGAGGAAACTTAAGGACACCGAGTTATCATAAAAAAGCCCAGTTAAAGAAAAAAAGAAGCAACTAAAATCAACGCTCCGACTTCCAGAAATAGCTAGATTACAAAGAATAGCAATATTCCTCAGTCATAGGATAATAAGACGTACAAAAATTAAAATAAAAGAAATCAAAATAGAAAATACAATAACTCACAAAAAAAATTTTGAAGAGAGGGGAAAAAAATTATGAAAAATGAAAATGTATGCAAGGGGGTTAATGAGTGATGGACAATTATTACAAGGAAAGTATTGTTGTACAACAAACAGATATGGTTTAGTATAAAGAGTAAAGGTACGGTCTTTATCATTGTTGCTGAAGAGCATCCATTTATTATAGGTGCCTAAGTTACTAGAAATACTTACCTGCTGATCATTGTTGGGACTTACCTTTGTTGTTCATTGTTGGTGTCTCTTCCCTCCTAATTTTTCATGGATGCATGGCCAAGATTTTAGAAGGCCAGCTCTTGTAAACTTTACTATCCCCTGTCAATAAATTCCCATTCATCATGTCGTTCCTTACTTCTTCACTTCCACTACTCGGTTCACGACCTCATTACATCAAGTTGGTAGCGGCCCGTTGGTTTAAGAACTAAGAAGAGAAGATGGTTTCATGCAGTAAGCCTATTCTCCATGACCTTTTAATGGCTTCCATTTAAAGACAGTCATTGTGATTCCGGGACTCAAGCATCCCTGTCAGCATCACTGGTAATGTGCCAAAATGTTATCCACAACGAAAGTAGTAAAAGGTATCAAAGTGCTAAACAAGAATAACTTTATTTTGTGGGCCCTAAGAGTAAAAGCATACCTTAGAAAAAAGGGACATTTCAAGAGAGCCATTACAGACGCACGCCCTGATGCTCCCGCTGCTGATGACGTCAGTAAGGCATGGGAAGACTCCAATGATTACTGTATATCCTTTCTGACATCATGTATGGACGATAATCATTTACTTTTGTACGCCAATTATGCCACAGCCAAAGAAATTTGGGATGCGTTACAAGCTCGTTACGGACAAACTGCAGGAGATTTTAACACGCGTAGACAAATCGAGACGTATGATGCAATCACAAAATTACGTATGCAACCCACTGAAAGTGTAACAGATTATTTCCTACGTGTTCGTTTATTAGCTACACAGTGCAGTCAGTTAGGTCGCCAAGTCCCAGATAATCAATTGGTTTATTATGCTCTTGAAGGAATCGATCGCAAAGACCTCAAAATGACGGTCCATAGTCTTCAAATGAACTACACAGTTACATTAGACGAAGCAGAGCAAAAATTAACCGAATTTGGAAAGAAAAAGAGGCATGGGCAGGATGATGTACACCAAGATGTTTTCAGTGCCAGTTCTACGATAGACCCCACTATAAGTTTCCGACAAACAAAGAACAAAGGCAATCGTGGCAACAGGAAAACAAACCCCCCATTGCCTACACCTTCCTCATCAAAAGTGGTTAGTGAGCAACAGATTGCTTCTTGTTCGTTTTGTTCCAAAAGAGGTCACGAAGCTCTTCATTGCTGGAAAAGATTAAAGAGTGAGGGGTTACCATTGCCTCCGGAAGCAAATAAACGATTCTGTAATAAAAATAAAAGTCGGTATAACAGTAATGTACGTTTTGTGGCTCCAAATTCAACCTATGCTGATACAAATGCAGCTGTGGTCCCCACACAAGACTCAACTCCAAGTTTACCTAACCTAACCTCGGGGAATAGCTTGAACGAATTACGAATGCCAACACAACACCTTCAAGGACTTTCAAACGCTTTTCAGATGGTGAACAATGACGACATTACAGTGTCAAAGGCTCGATTTGCATATTTTACTCGTTTGTTGTTTGTTGCAAAAGTTAAGGTGAGATCACGTCAAAAAAACGTTCCCTCGTCACGGACCTGGAACTGTGATACGGGTGCAGCATGCCACCTCACGTGTCATTTAGAATGGCTACAGAACCCAACGCCAGTTGATATCCCAATAGCTTTAGCTGGAAAAAACACAATAATTCGTGCAACGTATCAGGGTAATGTGATTCTAGAAACTCCATATGGCCTTATAACCATAACTGATGTACTTTATGCCCCAGCAGTTGCTGATAACCTGCTCTCAGTAATACTCCTGGACGAAAAGGGTATTTTCTACCAAGGCGGTAATGGGCACATGATTTTTCATACTAAAGATGGGAAAATCGTAGGTCTTGCACATGCACGTAATAGATCCTACATTCTAGATGCTATGACTCATCGTAGAACGACGCCAAAAGGACGAGATGAGATGATCAATTGTCGACTTGCAACAATTTCATGGAATCTCTGGCATCACAGATTGGGACATCTGTCTCAAAACCGCATGGAGCAAATATTGAAACATGGACTTCTCCGTGATGTGAGTGTCACGAGGGGCGTAATCCAGGACTGTGATGGATGTATACGTGGCAAGATGCGTGCATCTCCATACTCGGGACATCACGAAATTTCAACTGATCGCACACTTAGTCTTCTGCACACAGACACCGCTGGTCCGATGTCTGTTGAATCCAAGACTCACGGAAAATATATATATTTAATCGTGGATGACTATAGCAGAAGATATTTTGTGTATTTCCTCACATCGAGAGCAAACCTGTTTGATGCCTTTCGTCACTTCGTTTCATTAAGAGAGAACGAGACTGGCCATCGAGTTAGTGCCTTCAAAAGTGATAACGCACTTGAAGCATGCTCTCATGCGATGGAAGATTACTGTTCAGAGCATGGTATTCGACACATTCGAACTACGGTGCAGAATCCAAGCCAGAACGGAGTAGCTGAGAGAGGGTTAGGTCTTCTTGTGGAACAAGCACGGTGTTTACTTGCTTCCTCTGAATTACCTCCAGAGTATTGGCCATTTGCCGTACTGATTTCAAGCTACTTGCATAATATTTCACCGACGAAAAGCTTAGGGGAAAAGGAATCTCCTATGATGCGATGGGCTCCTCATCGACCTAGACCGAGTGGACGGCATCATCGCACATTCGGATGTTTAACCTACTATCTCCAGCCTCCATTTCATCGTGACAAGTTGGCACCAAGGGGAATACCTGCGATTTTCCTTGGTTATGGAACTAATCGTTCTGGTTACCTACTGTACAACCCAGTATCCGATAAATACTTGTACAGTAGACACGTCCACTTTGTCGAAGATATAAAGGGAGTAACACTTTTGCGACAGTCAGGTGTAAAACTTGTGCCTGAGCAACAGTATCTAATTATTGATACGAGTGACAGTGAAGATGATGCCCAGAATACACATGGTGCTCCACCACAGCCTGATGAACAGCCACGTCAAGCTGATGATCAACCTGTTGTACGTCGGCGTGGACGTCCCCCTGGAACAACCAAAGCTGTGATGGATGAGCGTCGTCGACTAGCGGCACAAGAACAAGATGCCCAGGCGCAAACAATACGATATTTACAGTTAGAAGAACCTGAAGATATCCTGCAGGACAGTGTTTTGTGGGATTCACTAGTTGAGCGACCATGTATAAGTGAATGCATGCTTACAAGAGTTGGGGATGTCGGTAATATCGACCTGGGTAATCAACAGATTCCACGCATTTGCACAGCCAGATTCATCCCACCTAGCGCCAATAAGTTAACCTCAAAGCCCTTGCCTAAAACCTATCAGGAAGCAATGGCGAGTTCTGAGGCTGAAGGTTGGCTTGCCGCCATGCAGGATGAGATGAACAGTACGGCTAGACACCATGTGTGGGATCTAGTAGAAAAACCAGTGAACACCAAAATAATTAAATCCAAATGGGTGTTTGTGCGTAAGTATAATCCAGATGGGAGTCTACGAAAATACAAAGCCCGATTAGTCGCAGCTGGTTGGGGGTTGCAAGAAGGTAAAGATTATGAAATTGCCTATTCACCAACTGTAAAAATCGATTCGGTTCGTCTTATTCTTTGTCTTGCTGCTGCTAAAGGTTATACTCTCACATTCTATGATGTAACCAGTGCATATCTTTGGTCAGATATTGGGCCTATTGATACTTACTTGCAACAGGCTCCTGGCTTCGCAACACAGCCAGTGGGGGGTCAGGTGGACAAAGTCTGTAAGTTGCGAAAGAGTATTTATGGTCTTCCATCGAGCGGTCATATGTGGAATGAAAAACTTAACGAGATTTTGCTAGAAATCGGTTTAACTCGTTCAGATTTCGATCCATGTGTTTACTATGTATTTCAAACAGAAGGATTGTTTGCCGCTTTTGTATTTGTAGATGATAACCTTTTTGCTTCGTCTTCGGATGAGCTCACGAAATATTATGTGACTAAGATAAGAGAACAAATAGAGCTACTAGAAGTTAAAGAGCAACTGTACTTAGGTTTGCAGATAGTTATCAGAACCAACGAAATTACAATTAGCCAAAGTAACTATATTAAAGAATTGTTACTCGAACATAGAATGGCAGATTGTAAAGCAGTCAGGGCAATAGGAGATCCTAACCAAAAAATAACTGAAGCTGAGAGCTCCCCTGAAGTAAATAAAACTGCTTACCAGGAATTGTTAGGTTCTTTATTGTACTTGTCAACGACAAGCCGCCCAGACTTGTCGTACCAGATTGTTGTGTTGAGCCAGTTTAACCACAATCCTAAACAGTTGCATATGGGTGCATTAAAAAGAGTCCTGAGGTACTTGAAAGGTACTTCGGATTACTGCATCCATTACCAGAAGGAGAAAATAGGGTTACTAAGAGCCCAGTCAGATGCAAGCTGGGATAGTAGTTGTCGTGGTTCAAGGTCATTCACAGGATATGCTATATTTCTTGGTAATTTGCCCATTTCATGGAAAACCAGAAAACAAAAGCTAGTAGCCTTGAGTACCTGCGAAGCAGAAATGATTGCAATTTCAGAAGTGGTCAAAGAGTTAATAGTTGTTGGTGGTGTTGTTAGTGAGATAAGTCCAGATCTTGTAGCTTATCCAATCCAGGTACAGTCTGACAGTTTGTCTGCCATACAGTTGACTAAAAGTGGGGGAAATGCGTCCACACGACATTTTTCTCGAAAAGTCAACTTCGTTAGAAGTGAGATACAGAGAGGATTTGTAGAATTGGTATACCTACCGGGGGATCAATTAAGTGTGGATGTACTAACCAAAAATGTGTCAGGCGTTAAAATTAAAAAGGTCATGGAGAG
>JAHWFP010009789.1:535-13938 GCA_023313725.1 Lithobius niger
ATGCAGTAATTAAATTGTTATATAGGACGTACGTAACGTATTCTTACCGCAATTCTTGTGTTTAGTTATTGTGTAAGTGCTCCAAGTCAAACATGCATGTCAAAATGAATGTAATTGCCCTTTAAGTCTGGTTATACAGGCTGAGTGCAATTTTTTTTTTGTCGTATTATTACATAAGCTAGAGGGCTATTTTTATTGGAGGATATCCCAATCCAAAATAAATAATAACAAAAGACTAAACTTTCTTTGTGTTTATTAATTATTATTTTTAACGTAATACTCCGTTTCATAAAATTATTTCCCTACAACGAGGAGTCATCTTTAGCACAGCTGTGCTGGCGACTTACCCCGGTTTAGCCGTAGCCTACGCACCGCGGCAACTACGCATTGCTGAAATTTGCCGAGAGATGGCTCTGTGTGTCTACACGTACTAAATGTGAATCGTTTCCTAATAATTACGGCAGGATCGAAATTCTCTAAGTCTAATGCGGTCAAAATTAAATTGATTGATGTTAACAGATGGCCGAAGAAAAATTATAAGGTACTTGCGTAGCAAATTCTAAAGTGTGATGTTAAAGTACGAACACCAGTCCAGTACGAGTCAAAAGGTGCTATAGTCTGTTCCACATTATGTTTGCAGGAAACTGCCTGTATGACGCCACGTTTCCTTGCACTACGAATGCAAAAACATGTAAATATCTCACTCGTAGACTCGTAACAGTAAAAGCATAGAGTCTACAAGCGTGAGCGACACGTTTTTTGCACTCGTAGTGCAAGGAAACGTGCCGTCATACAGTCAGTTTCCTGCAAACATAATGTGGAACAGACTATAGTAGTCAGCATCTGTTTTAAGCTTAGCTTAGGCAAGATGCATGCGTGCACCGAAAAGGCCCCTGTGTATAATCAAGCTGCCAGGGTATACTCGAGGAGGCGTACCCCGCCTGCTATGTCGATTATATCCCGGTTCCTCTACCTTCCACCATGGCAGCAAGCGGTGTATACTCAGAATTAATGAGAAATTAGCATGCATCAACTAAAGATTTGATAGACAAAATGAAGTCACTGGAAAGCTAGGGATGAGTATGTCTGTTTTCTAGTCATTAAACAACTTAAAATTTCCGTTTTTATACTGTAATCGTTGGTATACCCAACGATTTGGGTTAATTCGAAAGACGTAACGGTTCCCAATGGGAGAATTATGTGCCAGCAATATTTGAAATACAAATTTATAAAATGAAAAGCCTGAAATGAAACTGTGAAGGCAAATCCTTCCCTCACTCTCGCCATGAAAAGGAAAAGGGAAAAACAGGCGCACAGAGAAAATCATACACTAAAGTGTGAGCAGCATATCTTGCGTCCTGCAGTATTTTATGATCGTCTATGTCTTCCTGGTGGGGGTTGCTTTAATCGACGGCCGCCATTGTTTTAGTAACCATTTTGGATATCAACAAGGCACTCTGCTGTCAAAAACATACAATCGATGATTTGTGTCCGTTTGGGGCGGACTCAAGATAGGCTGCGGACATCCAGTTTGCCTTCTCCACTCATTGGCAGGTTCGTACGAGTCCTTGAAAACCTGGAAATTTCCTGGAAAATGAAAAGTAATAATAAATAATAAATAAACCAATTATTGCTAGAAGGGATATCTCTTATCCAACGCATTCCAGTTCGTACTTTAGAGAAAGAAAAAGAAAAAAGACGAAGGCAAGATAGCAATAAACAGTAACACATTTTTAATGGTATCATCAAAGGTAAAATCAAAAACATAAAAAAAAAATCAGGAAGATCAGTTTTGTCGAAACCCAGCTTGAAGGTCTGTACATCGTTAGCCATGACCAAAGTCGAAGGCAGTTTCCAGGGCGCATTTACACGGTTGCCGAAGAAAAACTTAGTGTAACCTCGAGTTACGGATCCGACTATTAATTTAAGTTGGTGCCCTCTGGTACACGAATTTTCTATGACCGAAAAGAAAATATTGGGGTCGACATCACCAAACCCACGAAGAATAGAGAAGGTGAAATATAAGTCAGCCCTATAGGGCAATGCTAATCCAAAGAAGCTAATCCAAGTCATGTTAGACGCTCCATATACGGCATATTATACATACCTGGTATCAGCTTCGTAAACGATCTCTGGAGCGACTCGATAGCTTTAGTGCCCTTCACCAGGTGAGGTGACCAGACCTGGAAGGCGTACTCAACAATAGGACGAACATAGACCTTAAAAGCCCTCACCTACGAAATAGCGTCACCAGACAAAAAAACAACGTCTAATCAAATACCCAATCCGTTTTGCAACAATCGAGCAGTGATTTGCAAATTTAAGGTTAAATTTTAGATTTACACCGATAGCCTTTATTTCATCTTTAGATTCGAGAATAACGCCATTAAGACGGTAGGACATTTCCCGTGCTTTAATTCCAATATTAAGAACCTGGCATTTGTCCGCATTTATCGGTAACTGCCTCATCGCAGACCATCGTTTAAGAAACGATGTCCAGGAAACATCATCCAGGAAATACACCAAGCCCTGGAATATTCCTGGAAATTTTCATGACAGAAAATGCGTTTCTGTTTTTCTTAAGGACGCCTGTGTGCAAGATAAGAAACATAAACCTAAAAAAAAAAAAAACCTTAACCACATCATACAGGAACTGAAAATTGCTACGTCGGCTAACATTAATCGCTTAAGACACTTGTTCTGAGATTTAAAAAGAAAACACGGTGCTGCTGATTAGTGGAACAAAAGAAGCTTTCACATTAAACAAATTTGTCTTTTGTGTTGGACGAACCCATGTGTTTGGAATTCGGATGAAAAAAAAATGGCCGAAGACCCGCGTTTGTGACAATTATGATGGGCCAAATTACACATTGTTCAGTATGGTGGGCAACACGCAAGTTACCGCTGCTGCTTTTTCATTATTACTCTCTCTCCGGCAGACCATGCGGTTGGACTCAAGCGTATAGCAGCTTGCTACCCGACGATAACACAATATGGACAATGTGGTCAAGCAGCGAAAATGTTACTTGAGCCTTCCTTCCCCTTAGGAACTAAGGACACTCTTCAGTAGCCTAAGAGACTTGATAGCCAACACCGGCTAGAAGTACACGGGAAATAAGGCTGGAAGTAACCAAGAGGTAATCACTATTCATCCCGAGGAAGAGCTAAAGAACAATTAATTACGAAGAGACTTCGTCGGAAAGGGAAGCAAGAAAAGGGCAATTATTCTTTGAAGTCGACCGACTTGTCTGGATGGCCAAAAATCTCCGCTTACATTCCAGTTAATTAAAACGAAGCAGTAAGTGAGCCTTTTAAGACAGAGAAAAAGTTGGCCAACTAGTGAAAGTTGGATTTTGTAGGCTTTTGGGCGTTGCGACTTGATGAAACTGTAAAGACAGTTGACGACGTTTAGCCAGATATACAAAAAAAAAAGAGGGGAGGGGGGTCGTAATTAAGCTTTTTTGGGGGAACGTGATGGATTGTTGAAATGTGGTAAATGGCAAAACCTTCTGCTCAGTTTGGTATAAAACAACTAAAGGGATATACAGAGTTTCCATAAATTAGTGGCCTGTTTTCGAACGTCTGTAAAAAAAATACAAACTCAACTCAACAACTCACATAAACAAAAAATAACACTAATAATAATAAAATTAAAACAAAATATTTTAGTGTTAGAGCACACGGGTCTGAACTGGATCTGGGGATCGCTAACTGTTACCTCTAGCAACCGAAAACAAAATGAAGATGTGCTAGTGAAACAAGAAAGATGTAAAATACCAACTAACAGAGCAGGTTCCCTGTACCCTGATTTGGCCGCCAGGGGCGAGACGTTTGCTTTTATAGGACGGCTGCGCATGGTGACGCATGCACAGTAGGGTTGCGCACTGGTCGTATCAGGAGAGCGAAAAAACCTCAAGTCACAAAAGAGCACTCAGGAACTGTCCTCACCGCACAACCTAACCTAACAGGTTCCCTGAACCCTGATTTGGGTTCAGGTTAAAAATGTTTATAAAACGTGGCAGCAACATCAATTACAATGGGCCAGTATGGCACTGACAGCTGTTAAAACAACCCGGCAGACAACAATGTATAAAATTACAGTGTAGAAGAAAAACTATATAAGACCAGATGGGGGCTTGGACAAATCAACAATCTGCAATCTCGTCTTAAAAGAAGTTAGTGAGACAGCTGTCACCCACCAAGTCGATCATACCACACTCTGACAACCCTGTTTAGCGTGTTTCCGGCAGTCAGTGTGAAAAGCTCCCGCAACAAATTTTAAGAGTGTAACTATACGTGTACGATTATAAGCACGGAACTCTAAGAATCTGCAGAGGTCGACATCAACCATTAATGGATGTGTCCGGTACAAATCGGTCGACGGCGTGATTCAGGCGAATTTAATTTCCTCGATAATTATTCCAGCCTCCTGGCATACGAAAGATTTTTTAAACTCATTATGTGACTTGTGGAAACGTTGCTGTACAAATTCAAGACGGTGCTGGCATACTCGAGAATAGGTCTGACGTACACCTTAAAGTCCCATACAAGTGTATCGGCATCACCAATGGCAACCACTTTTTTAATCCATGCAGAGCACTGGTTTACTATCTTTACGATATGGTTACAATGGTTCCTCACTTTCAAATGGGATGCGAGTCAAACGCTAAGATCTTTAACAGTTTCTGTGTGTGCAAATAAAAAAAAAAAGCTGGAGAGATGTGGCAATCCCGTTTAAAATTTGAGTTTTCGAATATGTAGAACGCTACATTTCTTAAGAGGAATTGTCAATTGTCGTTACGGCTGACTAAGAAGACACAGCTCCGAACCTCAACGACTCCACACGGCACGAGTTACGCAATCGACCCATCCATAAGTCTGACACACTTTTACGAGGCCTCATTCGAAAACTCGCTCCACATTTAGGTGTTGCTTGCAAGCCCAAACCATTCCGACCCACGTCGTCACGATAACCCAGAAACTCGATGCTTCCCTTTCGCACTGACACCACAGACGATTGGCATTCGCCGCCCTCCAACACATCACCACGAACCACGACCCCCGTCCCCACCGCTTCTTTTACAGATACTCTTTCATAATAAGGGCCCCGGACACAGGAGAGGTCAATCTTTTCGATGCAGCACCACGCCCTACTGATGAGGACGTTATGCTTCATCAGGCCCTAAACAGCGACCCTGTTCCGGTTGCTAACAATTGCTCCATTAACCCTTCCAGTCGGGGGTCATCTATGCCACTTTCTTCCCACTTGGCAAGCTCTGACTTCCGATCATACCATCTTATGAATCATCAGTGAAAGATTCCGTCCGTATTTCTTCAAATGCCCTCCCCTCATGTCTCCACCATGGTCCACTGCACATTTGTTTCTGACCATTTCTCAGCCGAGATACGCAGTCTCCCTAACAAAAAAGGTGATTCAGCCAACTCCAGACCCTTACCAACCGGGATTCTACAGTCCCGTTTTTCTCTGCCCAAAGAAGATGGGGGATTTCAAAGTAATTTTCTACCTCCGACCACTAAATCGGTACATTCACAACAACGATTTTCAAATGGAGACACTGGGCTCCATTCGCCATTCGCTATCAGCGGCCGACTGGACGAATTCCATCTATCTTGTGTACGCCTATCTACACATTCCACTTCATGATTCAGATTTATGTACGACGACTCGGTCTATGGATTTCTCTGTCTCTCGTTCCTCGCGACAGTCCTGAAACCAGTCCTAGTGACCCTTCACCAACATCAGGTCAGAGCAAGCACTTACCCCGATGACTGGATCCTCACCTATCATGAGAAGGTTTCGTTACTTCACAACCGATCGGATTATACATCGGGCTCCAGAACCTGGGCTTCGGCATCAACTTTCAAAATTTTGGCTGGTCCCATCCCAGAGATTCGTTTTTCTAGGGGTTTTCTTTGATCTCATGAAAGCTACATAATGCCCTCGCCGGACAGGATCTCCATTCTTGTTACGAAGCTTCGGGAATTCCTTCTTCTCTTAGTAGGGAAATTAGTTCAAGTCTACACCAACAATATGACAGCCGTGGCGGTCAAACAGTGCCATCTTGCACAAACAGTGCCCCTACACGAACAAACTCCGGACCTGCACCTCTTAACAGATGCGTCCCTCCAAGATGGGGGAACTCACATAAACAATCACATGGTTCCTGGCACCTGGCAACCACAGGACCAAGTACACATCAACATCCTCGAGCTCCGTGCTGTTCTTTTAGGCCTTCACCACTTTCGCCATCTCATAACAGGGAAAATAGTTCAAGTCCACACCAACAATATGACCGCCGACGATATGGTGAACCTCTTCGCCACGAGGTACAATGGCAAATTTCACCATTTCGTCAACCCGGTCCCGGACGACCAGGCATGGACAGTGGATGCCCTCAGTCTACCTTGGGATCACCTCTTCGGTTACCTCTTCTCGCCATTCAAGCCTCTTCTTCTGGTCCTTCACAAGATTGCCCAGTCCCCTGGACTGTTCATCCTAGTGGTGCCAAATGGGCCGACAGCTGCATGGTTTCCCCACTTATTAGATCTCCTAATCGACCTACCATGTTGTCTCTCGGAAATTCCGGACTTGCTCTCCCAGCATCGAAACAACAGGCCTCTCGCATCGCCTCCAAGGCTATCCGCTCATCAACCAACAAAATCTACGACAGTTACTGGCACCGATGGTTTCGTTTTGTGTCTACCATGGAAGGTTAATTCAATCAATCCCTCTCTTCCGGACTTGCTAACCTTCCTCAGCGACCTCTTCACGGAAGGCCTTAAGGGCAATATTCGTTTACCGGTCGGCCCCGAACTCCGTATTCAAAGCCTACACCTTCTGGATGATTTTCGTATGTCTGCCCTCGTCAAATCTTTTGACATTGAACGACCAGTAATGCGGTGTCTGTTTCTGGACTGGGACTTTTCCGTCATTTGAACGTCACTTCCCTTCTAACTGCACCATACGAACCGCTCTGTTCATAAGCCACCTCACTCGCAAGACCGTCTTCCTGGTTGCCCTTGCGGCCAGCCTACATTATACTGAAGTTCAGAAGTTGTCTGCTACAACGGCTGATTGCTTCGTTCTTGCAGATTTTAAAGGGGTCACCTGACTCGGAGGGCCTCCTTTCATGATAAGACACAGAGGCCCTGCGAACGATCGCATTCGTTTACTATTCCTGCACTTTCCAACATTCTGGAACGAACCAGATCGTACGCTATGTCCGGTACGGGCCCCTCGTTTTTATCTCAAGAAGACTGAGCCTCTCCATAAGGATCGTTCTCAGCTATTTATACCATTCACGCAAGGAACAGTTCAGACGACTGTAAGGATTATCTCAACATGAATCAAGACGGTCATACTCAGCGCCCGTAACACCCTTGACATCGACTGCAACGATCACAACGTCCACGTAACTGCCCTCGAACTCGGAGCCATCACAGCATCCTGGGCCTTTCACAGTAAGGTCCCCATCACTGACATTGTAGAAGCTGCCTCGCGGAGGAACTCCACTGTGTTTGCACAGCATTATCTTCGGGACATGTGTTCTCAAGCCGAAGAACTCTACCACCAAGGATCCGTTGTGGCCGTCGGGCTTATTCTCTAAACCCCTTAAGCAATGCGGTCGCCTCATCCTGAAACTTAATCCGTCAGACTGACCCATTGTGAAGTCTTCACTTTTGGGGGAGCCAGCTCGCAACTCTAAGGTGCCCATCAAGGTGGCGCCCGCCGCCTTTTGGTGAGGTCTGTGGAATGCTACAAGTCCAGGCAATGTACATTTTCGTCGGCATATAGAACCATCAAAATACCAGGTTGATTTCGGTTTCTATAATTTCGGTTTTGGCCTAACCGAAATTATATATTACCTTCTTCCCACCCTTCCTCCCCTCTGTGTCGCTACTTAGGCGCTATGTGGGAATAAAAGATGAAGCTACGGCGCTTTTGTAGACGGAGGGATGCGCAAAACTGATGCGCATTGGGTCGCGAGTCTCCAAGAACTTTTAATATCTAGAGCAAACAGCAACGTGGAAGGAGAATGCTAAAAGTCCAGTTAATGTATATTTTCGGTTAGGCAATAGAAACCAAAATCAACCAAGTGGCTCTGGTATTTTTATTTTATTTATTTTTTTTTTGGTGCAGGGAGAAAAATACTGTCGAATTAAAATGGGTCTTGATGAGAAAAATACGCGCCTAAGACTTTTCTAATTTAACTCGTTAGATTCCGTCAACTTCAGGTTTAACCAACAAACCTACCACTGAAGTAGCTATTTTGTTAGATGTTAAACCGTCCCTTTCCTCGTTCGTTTTGCGTGTGGTGTGTGTGTGTGTTTGTGCTGGACACGCATATGTGAGACATGTTCATTTTAAGTATCTATGAAATCGGTTGTTCCATAAAACTTTACGAGGTTCGTTTGGCACTAAAACTTGGGTTTCCTCCTTCAAGCCCCTTCCGCTCCCCAACTGTTGTCCCCCCTCCCCCTTCTCCTCCCCTTTGTCATTGAGAATGCTTTTAATTTCATTAAAATGTTGTTTGTAGCCATGCAGCCAGAGGTTTATGATCACTGGTGGTAATAAAATAAACGTATTTTTAAACCTTTTTCTTTTTTTTTTTTGGTGTCGTTTCTTACGAACACTCAATAATGACCAACCGGAGCAGACCATTTCTCAGCTGTAGGAAAATCGAATGGTTTTTCGAACAAAAATGGAAATTTTTGCAGCAACATCGTGTTTTAATAGGCCGTAAAAGTGTTGTAATTATTGTTGTCGCGCTTCTGGTCTACGCGCTGGGAATGTTTTAATATTTTCCAACATAATAATTAATATTGTTTGTTATGCAAATTGTTAGAATTAACAGCAAGTTTTAAAAGTATAACTTTGTAATTTTACGTAATTGTTGTTTTAGTTATGAAAGAAGCAAGCGAAGTACGAATAGCAGAACTTGAATGTGTGATTAAATTTTTATGTTAGGAACATTCTATTCTGGGTCATAAAATTGTTTTAGTGAAAAAATTTTTTTTTGTCCCTTTTCGTTATCGTTAGGCGTAATTTTATTTGTTATGAAGTCCGTATAGAATTTGCTTTACAAAACGGTCAATATTAACGGCTGGAATTCTGAGAATATTATAAATATTAAACTGTAAAGGAAAGGGGGGAAAAAATCAGCCCCTGATGGGCCCTGGACTGGAAAGAGCCTTTGTTTTTGTGTAAATTTTAAGAGTTCGGTGGATTAAAAAAACAAACGACGGTTGCTAAATACAATGAACATTTGACGTCTCCAACTATTTCTTGCACCTGGCTGCACGGGAACAAATACTCTACCTGGTGGAGAAGCTCTTCAAAACAAGAAATTTGAATGGTATACAGTGAAAATAACTTCACAATAAGGGCACGTTTACGCAACCACTCGCTTTTGCATTCTCGCAGCTAGACGCTAGAAATCACCTCAAATTCCAACATGGCGGCGGTTTTACGTCTGCCGCCTCGCAACCAAAACAGCGAATAACGTGAGTTCAGAAGCGTTTGGGAAAATTGTTTCGTCATGAGGAATTCTTTATATTATTGGCACGGATTATAAGACTGCAAGTATTTACTCAAACGATGTCGGATTTAGCTAATCCATTTAGCGCTGTTACCATTGCAATGTCACCTTTGCCATCGCGATTGAGTTCTAGCTGTGAGAATGCAAAGGCGAGTCGCTGCGTAAACGCACCCTAAATCCTTTAATTACGCTATCAAGGAGATCCAGTCAGTTCCTGTTGCTCCAATTCGTGAACTAATCGTTTAAATTTTGCTCATAATGATCACTGCTAATTTCGAGGGTCCTTTCAAGTTTTAGTTAGCAATAGTCAGTTACTACTTTCACCATTGACCAGTAGCGCCAAAAGCTTGCCCGCCCCTACTTTTCACGGTCTTTTTCTTTTAAACCAAGTTTCATATCAACCTTCTCCCATCGGAAACAGGTTTTTAACATATTCAAAGAAATTATATCTTAGTCGTGGATTTAGGTTCGCAAATCAATAAAATTGCGCAGGGATTTTGAGTCTTAAAATGTCACGATTAACCTTATTAAATAAAAACCACAGTTGAGTTTCATGATCTTAAATTAAAATCGGCCGAAAAGGAAACACAAAAACATTTCATTCGTAATAAGGACCCATTATCAAGTGTAGTGATATCAAAATATGAATAACCTTGGAGAAATTATACACCCGTAAACCTGAACGAGCCCAAACTATAGGCCACATCTCAAATGGCTGAACAGAAAGTAGACTGCTTTTTCAGACTCTTTCGCCATCGCATCTAGAAACTCTAGGAAATCTAGAAACTCGTGTGTTTTCCATTACACGACACCCATCCTTGCAACCATACCCAGCCAAACCCAACTAAATTTAAAGGATATTATTTACATTTAAAAAAATAATTTAAAAATGACAAAAAATTCCATCACCAGGGCAAATCTGCCAGCCAGGTGTAAATTGACTGTTCTGCTATGCCTTCCAATCGCTGTTTGTTCACGATGCGAACGTGCATTAGTTGAAGAGGGTTCAGACAAAACCTGCAGGACCTGGAAATCTTAGGGAAAATGGAAATACAGCCAAAATCTCACGGAAATTTCAGGTAAAACAAGAAATTTTTGGAAAATAAGGGAAAAGACAGGGAAATTTGAAAAAAAAAAGCCTTTGTGTCTGATCTGTAAGTTCCATTGAGTTAGCAGATCAGAAAAATAATCCTAGGCAAAAATAGCAAATATTTCAATTTGTGCGCTAATATGTTCAGCCATACAAGCATTAAGTTGCTTCGGCTGACTTAAGGCTCAAAGAAATTAATTTTTTTTTTTTAAATAAAACTAAATTTTTAGATACAACTTCAATAAACCAAATCTTAGGGCTAGTATACCAATATCTGCCGATGAAAATATAAACGTTTAGTTCTGTCTGGACTACAACGTCTAAACAACTATTTTCCGGGATGTTGGATTGTTTTCGTACAAATGTTAATAAAAACCTTAGCTACTGGCTGTTTCTCTAACTAAACATCTTGTAAACACCTGGAAATTGCCATTGGATGCACCTGGAAAACCTTGAAATATCAGGGAAATTGAGAAGTAAAAAATTGTGTGAACACTGTTGAAGTTCATCTACTCCTCCCCCAACTCTTTTGTGTGCTCCTGACCCGACGTTAACCTGCCTGTCTTTGTTCAAGTTTACGGGAGATATTTTTCAGATATTATTCATGTTTTGATTTTACTGAAAATGGTCCCGATTATGAATAATAGGTTGCTTCTGTTTGGTTTTTATATATGCACTTTTCGGCTGATTTTTAAGATTATAAAATTTTAAAATCGTGCATTGTGAACACAACAATATCTAATCATTATTCAGGGGGAAATTATTCAAAAATTCATATGTATAAAAGATTGGACTCTGAAAACGACACCTATAGCTCGAGATTCATGCCTTAAAATTAATGGTTGGTGATCATTAATACACAAATTCAATCAATTCACCGTTCCTTACGAGTTTTCATGTTTTTTCTTCTTTATTTTTAATTAAATTTCCGGAATATACCCAGTTCAACATTTTTCTCCTTTTGAGATTCAAAAACTCTGAAGGCCGAAAAGAGCACATAAGAACAACAGAAACAACACATTATCAATAATTGGATCATTTTCAAGTGTAGCAAAATATCTAATCATTATTCAGGGAAAATTATTAAAAAAAATTAATATGTATAAAAGATTAGATACTGAAAACGACTCCTAAGGCTCGAGGTTCATTCCTTAAAATTAATGGTTGGAGATCATTAATACACAAATTCAATCAATTCACCATCCTTAATGAGTTTTCTTGTTTTTTTTTTCTTTATTTTTAATTAAATTTCCGGAGTACGCGTAGTTCAAAACTTTCCTCATTAATGAGATTCAAAAACTCTGAAACCCCTTCACCATTCCCATTGATGAAACTATTGAGATAATTGATTCAAATTGACAGATCGATGTATGACATCGCATCCGTGACTGTGACTGAGGTTGGCGCTAATGACCTAGCTGTCGACGCGCCATAAGCCTCAACCCCCCTCCCCCCGCACACACACACATTGCATTTCATAACGGCTACTATTCACGAATCACTTGTGTTCTCCAAAGAGTCCTTCAAAACAGACTACAACCTTGATTGTCCGCCAGTCATAATTACAACACGTGGAGTCATTCCGCAAAACAATTTTGATGGATTATTTCGCGCGTAAATAACGTACGGAACAACCCACCCCGGCCGGCCAGCCGGCTGTAGCCAACGTCGCGGAATTGGCGGTCTCAGAAACACCGGTATCGCGACCCATTTATTAAAAACTGAAGGTAAACCTGGCGATTAAGGTTAATTATCCCTGGCAATCACGCAGAAAGACAGGCAAACCACTGATTAAACCCATTGATTCTCAGATCGGGAGAGGGAAAATAACATAGAAAACGGGAGAGAAAGCACAAAGGTTGTAACTAAAACTGTAAAATGAAAGGAACAGGGATAATGGGAGTTCGGGAATGGGGAGGATAGGCAATACAAAGTAAAGAGGGTATTGGAGCGAAGATTCCCGGCAAGGACTAATGGCGATAATTTTGTGCTGCAGCTCTTCCCCCTCCTCTTCCCCCACCTCACACTTAAGTGGCCTCTTGCCCTGGAATACGACCCTTGGGTTGCACAGTCTTAAGTCACAAAATTGGCAATTTTATTGGCCTTTTCCGAATTTTTTAGTAAATTACTTCTATGGGGCAATGTGGCCTGATGATTAGCCATATGCCAGTGTTTCCCCGTTTCGCCGAATCCCGTTCTGCCGAATTTTAAATAGTGTCTTACTTTTCGGTGAAAGGGCGGGTTCCCGTTTCGCCCAATCCAATTTTCCGAATAATTTTTTTCCTCCCTATTGTCTGCCTCTGCAACGCTCGCTGCGGCTAAGCATCAGACACTGCAACTATAACGCAAATTCCTTAAAAGTACCAATGCTTCTTTTAACGTCTCTGATGTTACAGTTTTGATGAATATGTTGATTCGGCGAAACTGGATTCCCAGTTTGCCAAAATTTAAGCAGGACTTAATTTTCGGCTAAATAATACAGGCTAAATAGCCATATGAACCTGCATTTTGTGATAAAAGCATGAAATTTGGTACAGTGGTAACTTGTATCAAGTAAAGTAAATTGAGTCGAGGAGACATCGTGATTTAGGCTTTGGGGGAGCCCTAGCCCCTCCCCCCTCCCCCATGTAAAATTGCCAAAATCCGTATTTTTGTTATAAAAGCTTGAAATGTTGTACGCTGGTAGATTTTATCAAGATGAGTAAGTTAAGTCGAGGAGACGTCACGATTTCGGCCTTGGGGAGCCCTAGATT
>JAHWFP010009792.1:0-17686 GCA_023313725.1 Lithobius niger
GGGGGGAAAAAACAGCCTCACTCAGCCCAAAAAATGGAACTAATGAATAAAAAAAGTGGTAATCATAAAAAAAAATCGAACAGAACTAAATTAAACGTTTCTGCACGAGTGCTGAGCGACTTGATACTGAAACTAAGCAGGTAGGAACATATGTTAAGAAGACGATAAAATGAATGAATCACAGTTGCTTAGTCTTGCCAATAATTTATAGAACCGCGTAAATTCTTGGTCTTGCTAATTACCGATTTTTAGGCATTTTTACTTTGATTTACGACCATATTGACTTACGTGACGTACGCAACAACAAAAAATTTTCAGTTTTTCTTCAAACCAGCGAATTTTCGAAAACTGCTATACGGGTTTTTCTTCCTCAGGCTAAGGATGTGAAATGCACACGCATCACAACCAGTCAAGATTCCTGACTTCTACACAAACCAGATATATTGACTGGTTGTGGTGTGTGTGCATCTCACATCCTTAGCCTGAGGAAGAAAACCCGTACAGCATTTTCGAAAATTCGCTAATTTAAAGAAAAACTGAAAATTTTTCATGTTGCGTACGTCACATAAGTCAATTTGCTTAGTCTTAGTAGCAAGCCCCAGTAAAGCAGGAAAGGGCCCAGACGTCTGCTTCGAAAGACCGGACTCTTCCTCGAACCAAGCGCAGAGTCATTCTAATTCATCCTCTGAGATAGGACACAATTCAAGAATCCTGATCGTATGTACCGTGTGTGCGTCATATAAAAATCGCTTTTTTTTGTACTTCGTTAATTGAGACACGAAGAATGCATCAGCGCCACTATCAAACCTCCAGAAATGTTGCTGAAATATAACAAAACCCAGTGACAATGTTAATTCACTTACAGGAAATAGAACACTTTCGACACCGACTTTTACCACCGTATTAATAACTGAGATACTACCACATTTCACAGTAAACATTATTGTACTTACACAAACCCAAGGATGTTGCAGAACTTGAGACGCACAGTATCGTTTATCTGGATCGACTTGCAACATGTATGTTATAAGCTCCTAAATTAAGAAAAAAAAAATTGGAGTTTCAGTTAGCGGAAACATAATGCATGCCACATGTTAAGGCAGTGAAATCAATTAACAGTTCATTGTGCACAGCAATCAAATATATTCAGTAGAAAATTTAACTTGTATTTTCTAAGCTTTAAACAAAAAAAGCACTAATAAGGCCATAGGAATAAAAAATATTTTGGTTCTCAGGCCAACTCAATTTCATAACGACCAGGCAACCACATTTATTTTACTAAATGGAATATAAAAAAATAGCTGTAACCCCCGACGTAACATACGTCGGTCTAGCTGGTACCCACATGCGCGAGTGAAATACTTTACTGGGCTGCATGAAATGAAAAAGGCGGAAGAAGAGAAGAAGCTCTACCCCAGACTAGCCCTAGAATCCATCGCCATAGATCTTCAAAAACCAACCCCCTGCAATCTCACCAAAGGGGTCTTCAGAAATGTAAATGCACTCGTTCCCCACCACCTACAACGAAAACCCATCCCAGCACTGAAGCAAACCCAAGCTGGCTCAATCCCAACAGGGGCCATAAAACAATTAAATTCAAACTCGCAGAACGGCCACCACCAACCACAACAAGCAAGGAAGAAGGACGTGATGTAGTGCTCCAAAAACAACTACATGAAATATGTGTAAATAATGTATATAACTTTAAAAGGCCTGAAGAAATCCGAGGAGAGGATCGAAAATTCGCCGACGTGCAAACCCAAGATGAGTGAGTTAAACCTTTAATTTTTTGAACATTATGAAACCTCAACGTAAAATGCCCATTTTCAAAGAAATTAATTCATCTGTTATTTCAACACGGTTGAATTTGTGGCAGTGAAACATAGCTGACTTCAGAAAACACATTCTCCAGGAAAGTATCCTGCCGTATAAAAGCTTCCACAAATGTAGACATTGGACTCGGCACAACTTTGGGCCTAATTTCCTTTACAAGTTATATATTGGCTAAAGCCAACATAGCTAACGTTTAAACAGTGATGCTGCTTGTCGATTGCTTACTCATGGAACGTGTCACACTGGGTAAAAATTAGCACCGTAAAAATAGCAGTTGACCGATCGGAATTGGATGGTAAACTTAGTATATGACAATGCACATTAACACAGGCAATGGAATGTCCACAAATTGCATGGAGCTAATACAGTACACATTTGGATGATCTAATAGAAATACTTCAATTGGTATGCTTTATTTGCAGTTTATTTGCAGTTATTTGCAGTTTATTTGCATGTTTATTTGTCCAAACCATCAGCAAATAAAACAAATTTAGCAAATCATCCGCACTGACGTCAGTGGGCAGCTGCAGCAGTCAAACACTAAAACAAGAAGCATGAAAAAGGTTTTAATTTATGTACCTTTGCAGAGTTCGACACTTCATCCCAATATGGAGATGTAAATTCGTATCTGCCTGCCAGTATTTGATCAAAGAGTTCATCCTGGTTATTAGTTTGACTAACGAATGGAGGAAATCCACATAATAATATGTAGAGAATGACTCCAGTTGCCCAGGTATCTACTTTACGTCCGTATCTAGAACAAAAATAATGTTATAAATGTTAAAGCTGTGGATAATAATTACAGTGTGACTGTCGTGGGATTAGAGCTCATCAGCGTATGCCTAAAATACAGTAAGTCTGAAATACAGTAATGCATGTATTAAAAGCCCTAGGACTTGTGCAGTGGAGTTGGCATTACATAAAGCATAATCCATTTTCTAACCTTTCTTCTGTACATTTATCACAAAATTCGGTAATTAAAACCTTTTTGGATAATGTCCAAAAGGCCAATTTTTCCATCACTAACTGCTGAGAACAGAGAAGAGACGCCCTTAGGCAGGTGCAACCAGATTTTAAAATTCAAATTCAAAAAAAAAGAAAAGGAAGAGTCCACTACCGTAAATCGTGGATTAAACACCCATGGGCTTATGCAGTTAATTTGGCAAAAATAGGGCGTGGGCTTTAAATCATGCATTATCAATTTTCTAACCTTTCTGGACATCTATTACAGAAAATTCGAAGCATTTGAACGATCTCTGAAAGACCAATTTTTACATCCTTTTAATTACTGTGAAGAAGGGAGGAGGCTTCGGTGAGAGATGCCTAGGTCTTGTGCAGGTACTAGGAGCTAAAGGTTAAAGGAAGAGTCCACTATTACTACAGGGAGAGAGAAGGGGGCCTGTAAACATACCAAGTAGTAACATCTTTTATTCACAGCATATAACTTTTAGGTAATTTTTTGTAGAAAAATGACAATTGGAGGGGTGGGCTTTAACTCCACTATTTCATGATTTTGACTTTACAGCATTTTAGGCGGTGGGCTTTAGCTTCAACTGGCTTTTAATACACGATTTACGGTATTACCCCAGTCAGGGAGAGGGGCCCAGTAAGCATAGCAATCGGTGCAGGTATTCGATCTTTTAGTTAATTTTTCAGCAGAATAACAACTATTTAAAGTGGCACTATCACTGATTGAAAATAGGCAGAATCTGGCAACATCTAGCTCTATCTAGCACTTGCTTGCACCAAACGAAGAAATGTACAACGTCATTTCTTTTAACGAAACACACAAGCTGCGACCTCCTTAATTATTGTGTGAAAATTTTGTACGTTCTTATGCACATGGAACCAGGCTGTGAAGGTTAACAAAACCACTGCTGCTAGATGGTGCTATGGTATTTTCGTTCGCTTTTCAATCGGTGATAGTGTCACTTTAAGGGGCAGGCGCCAATTACACTATTCAACATTTTGATCTTCAAGCATTTTGTGGGGGAGAGAGGAGGACATTAGTTTCGTCTGGGCGTTTAACACACGATTTAAGATAACTTATAAGTTAATATATTCTTAGAACTGGTGTTTTTTATTTGTACGAGCATGAATATCCTCACTCAAAGATCGACATTATTACTGCGTGGTCAGCATTCAATTCTTACCCAAGCCTACGATATTGTAACGATATTATACTGTACTAGCTCTATTGGGATCCACTTTCATCTTTAATTGATCATCAGGAATGTGGGTCCATCATAGCCTTCATGTGGCCTTGACTGCAGGTGATGAGAGTTAACATTTCTTGAGTTATAAAAGGACATTAGCAAAAGTCCAAAAACCCACGCAACATATGACTTCAATCTTAATACAGAACAGCCCACGACAATCTACCCAAATAAGATCACCAAGTCTAACAAATGTAGTAATATCCAGATCACACTAATAACCTAGACTCAACAAGTACACAATGTTTTAAGGGAAAAGATTACTAATAATATTATACTGATAAAAATTCGTTAACGGCTTAACTCAAAGGAAAAATAAGCCTACACACAAAAGCCACCTAAATCATATAAAGGGTAGCTAATAAAAGTCACACTAATTCTGATTGTGAGCTATTTTATTTTCCACTGCAAGCCAGCAACTAATGTGAAAACAAGGAGACCTGGCGGCCGAGATATTAATGTCAGACAATGTACATTAAAGAATAAAACCCTAAAATCCCAATCATTTTTATTTCTAAGAAGAATAAGCTTGAGCAGGAATGACAGTCTACAGATTGTGTTGAATTACTTCATTGTTGTGTTGCCAATTATAATGTCATCTCTTGGCACCCTCATTCTTATATACAATGAATGAGGGCTAGTATATAAGAATGAAATACAAGTCCTCCTTCAAACAACAATGAAAAAGCGTTGTTAACATGCGAGTCATTTGCAGCATCACACAATAGCTTCATGCAGAGCATGGCATACTTTTCCGTTTTTGGTACAAATTTTATTTTCTTTCATGCCTGAGTCACAACTTGCAGAAGTCATTTAGTACCGTAACAGTAGAGAAACTACCCAAAGTGAGGTAGTTGATTGGGATTTTGTAAAAATAAAAATAGAAAATAAAAAAAAATTGGTTTGTGAAGTCTCAACTAGTTCGGATATCGTCAATATCGTTTTAAACCAAATTCTAAAACAGAGAAAAAAGTTTCCAGCATTCAGGTTCAATATCAAGAATAATCACAGAATGGAAAATGCATTATTACCCAGTCTCTGCCAAAATTTCGGGAGCTACGTAAGTAGGTGTCCCGCAGATCGTGTATAGGAATTCATATGGTTCGTTCACTTCTACGGCAAGACCAAAATCTCCAAGCTTTAACGATTTAATACCATTGTCATCTTCCACCACCTGTTGGTAAAATACAGTCAACATTAGAACATGCAATCATCTGCAAAATTGGTAGGTTGTAAATTATTGCCAATCAACACAGTATTGCGATAATTGCAGATGAAGAGACATACCAAAAGGTTTTCTGGCTTGATATCTCTATGTACTATCTTCCGTAAGTGAAGGTATTCCAAGGCGCAGGTCAGGTTGTGAATCATCTTGCTGGCATCTCTTTCAGTGTACTTCGTTGCACCAGCAATGGCATCAAATAAATCGCCACCCTAATTAAAAGGACAATAACCCTGTTGCATGACAACTGTGTGCAAACATCTAAAATTTGTTGACTTCACAACAGTTTCACACTCGGGAAGAGTATCTTTTTCTTTATTTTTAAGTTCCCTTATGAACACGATTTACCTTCACAAGCTCCATGACTAGATATAATTCGTTATCAAGATCATACTCTTCAATTAAGAGGACAATGTTGGGGTGATTCACTCGCCGGAGTATCGATACTTCATTTTCAATCATTTGTTCCTAATGAAACAGTAAAAAAAAACCATAAGTTGTCAACTTTTTTTTTAAATTAAAAATATTAAAAATTAGAATTGTAAGCTGAGGTTTCATGATAAAAAAGGTTAGTTAAGTGAGTTGATGTCGGCTTTCTTATGCTAACAAACCTTGTCACACAAAGTTACAGATAAATAAAAAGAAGAACTCAAAACACACTAAGCAGATTACAACAAGCTGTTTAGTTTGCTTAACAGACATACAAAAACCATCCATGTATTTATTCCACATTTTGTGTGAAGGAATAATGCAGCTTTCTCAGGAACACCATAACTAGAAGATAAAACTTAAAGGAGTGATATCGCAACACACAATGTGAGATCACCAGTATGCCTACGTTACTAAATTATAAAGGTTCAACCGATACCACCTTCCACCAATCTGATCAGATACCAATGCAGCCCAATGTGTCTACATCAATACCGATGCGATATTTCAATGCAGTTTGAAGACGAAAAAATTCACAACGTCAAGCTTTACGTGCAGGCATCTTGCAATAACCAGGAGCTAATAAATGCATATACGTCCATGGGAGGTGGGAGTGTCCATGTTGTGATTACTGCTTCATATTCCATCCCTTGTCACAAGGTCATCTGGGAGAAACGCTGTCGGTTTCATTTCTCGGATCCCCTGAATTGCATTTTGCCAAAATAATGCTAAAAGGCATAAATTTTCCGAAACACACTTGAACTGGCGGAGTTAGGAGGAGAAACACACAATTTCTACCCCAGTTGGCCTTGACTTGAAGAAGCTATCTGCATCACCATTCAAGCCAATGCAGCTGTTGCACTTGAAGATGCAGCATGCCTGAACTATTCGTAGCACAAGTGACATTTTTTCACACCTACCTATTGGGTTAAAACCAGTTCGGTGTATTTTTAACGGCGGTTAACCCAGAGAATAGTTACGAACAGTTGTTCCATATTTGGATGCATGCAGTAGCACCCAAAATGAGAGATGGAACATGTGGTAATATCATGTATACTTCGTCGAGCCCTACGGGCTCTCTTTTATAACATCTCTATCTTCGAATTCTCCTCTATGATGCTCCATCAATGTGTAATTTTTGGAAACCTTTTTTTGGTTTTTGCTAAATATTAAAATAACTTTAAAAACGACTGAAACTATCATGTTTGAAACTAACACAATTGGAAAGTTCTTGAAAAAACAGTTGGAATGTGTATTGGAACATAAAAACGGGTAATTTTTTATCCGAATCTGATAGCATCAGTGCCGATGCCGTAAACTTAAAACTTAAACGACCAAAGCCAAGTTTCTTCGTCACCAAAATTAACACACAATCCACCTTGAATACATACAACGAACGTTCAACTATTGAATTTTTGGTGACACCTTAAACCATCTTCATAATCACGTGCAGAAAAATACAAAGTCGCATCACAAAATCGAAAGGAGCACAACATTTGAAACCTTTCGCTAGTCCGTTAGGCCACTGATCTCTTCAATGCATTACATCTGGATTTTCAACTCTTTGCCTGACACGGTTCTAAGCTCTGGTGTATCAAGCTGGTTGACGTCAGCATAGGCAGAACTGGCAATGTTTGTCAGAGGTATCTCGTTCAACTCGAATTTTGTAATAGCGAGGGACTCCAGTGCACTCAGTTGTTGTCACGTAGAGCATTGAAGTTTAACAGGACCGACGTCAGACTCCAGAATTGTCGAGCTTAGTTTTCTCTGGTGTTCAGCAATACTGTTTTTTTCGGTATTGATGAACGCACTAGGAAAACTAGGCATGAAATTTCTTGGGACCAACAAACGTTGGTCTTGCTAAAATCCAACGCACTACGTGACGACCAACTGAAAGCATTGGAGTCCCTTACTAGAGAGTTGAACGGGATATCCCTCATGAACATTGGTAGTTCGTCTATGCTGAAATCAACCAGCTTGTTAGACCAGAGCTTGGCGCCACCTTTAGACAGAAAGTGGAACATCCAGATGTATCACACTGAAGAGATCAGTGGTCTAACAGACTAGTGCAAGTTTTCAAATATTTTGCTCCTTACGATTTTGTTATGTGACGTTTAATATTTTTCTGCACATTACTGTGAAGATGAAAAATTGTTACCAAAAATGCAATACCGGTAGTTGAACATTCGTGTTCTTCCAAGGCGGTATTGTGTTTTCGTTTTCGTGATGTCTTTAAAATACCATTGTGTTTACCAGTTACTGTTTTTTTCGCAAGCTTGTATGGTTGGATGAGCAGAGAGAGTTCACTGCTTGGCGGAAAGTATTTTTTCAAACCGTTAACAGATGTGGCTTCAACAACAATCTGTGGAACTTGTTCCAGTGGTCATTCCCATGATATGAGAAGCGCTTCCCAATATTAGTGTTCACTCACATGTGTGTGCTGAAGCCAAAGCCAAAACCAATACGTTATCGGCCGAGCCTTAGAAATGACTCGTACATGGGCAGAAGATGGAAGTATAACTTTTCAATAACGTAATTTAACCATGCTGGTTTGGCATCAGTTATGTCCATAGCATATCGGTTCTATCACCTATCATTTACGAGTGGCAACCTGCCTCAAATTACCGCAAGATTTTTTTAAATTTACATTCTAAAAGCTGTGACAACCAAGCATTTGTAAAGGATTACAGTACTGCATTCGTTATACCAAACGTTAACTTCTCTACACAGCCACATTATAAGTAAATGGAAATGTATAACAGACAAGATAATTCCCTACGCTGCAGTTACATGAGTGAAATATCGGTACTTTTAAGGGATTCATTACCTTTCCACGACACTTTGTTTTGTCGATGATTTTTAAAGCAAACTCGTGCCTCGTCAGTCTGAAAGATATTAACAGTTAGAAAGTGAAAGTAAGCACTGCAAAAGGAATACAGGTTAACCAATCATGTTACGAAAATTCATGATACCAAAATTTAATAAAAGGCAGTAAACGATAAGGGAATAACGTTTGTTATCTTAATTTACTTATCGAAATTGTTTTAACTTACTTATCGACACACTCCCTGACAATTGCGAAATTCCCATCCCCTATAATCTTTCCAATTTCGTACTTCTTTGCGATTTGCTGAGGACAGCTGTGGTGGTCATGATTCAGGTTTCCATTTTGAAGCTTAATTTTCTGCAACAAAAATAAAAATTGTGTCAGCCCAACTCCCAACCAAAAAATGTAAACAAAAAGATGTGGTTGCAAAAGATACCGTAAATCTGTAAAATACACACACGACAAAGAAACAAAATTAGCTGCAATATTAAAATAAAGAAATGCAATGGAGCCAACATTTTCAACAGCAAGGAATGTTATTGCCAAACACGTAATAGCATCCTACCCTACATTATTTTATAAACTTCTTCCTTCAGTCTGTTTATTTAGAAATCAGACCATTTTTTAATTTATTATTTATTATTTATGCGATTTTCGGGCACTAGTCTTCATATTAGTATACACTAAATTTATCATTTTTATTTCAAAATGTTTTATTTTGATCTGAAATGACACGTTTCTTTTTTTTTTATTAACATCACACTATAGTTTTTTTTATTTTTTTGTGTGTTTAGATTACATTATTACATTCCTTGTCACATGACTGAACAACGTAAAAACATTGTTGTGCCAATTTTCAAGGAGCCGTTGCTTGCCATTTTAAAACAGTTTTAAAACCTCGAAGCAATTCAGTGCTTTGAACTACTGTTTTTAAAAAAAATTGAAAATGGCAAAGAACGGCTTATTGAAAATAAACACAAGAATGGGTTTAACCTATTTAATTCCCCCGAAAACAAAGCATTATACACTACGGGAAATTAAATGCAACAGTAATATGTTACAGACTAGGTTTTAATGTCGAAAAGCTATTTGTGCCACATCAATTTTTCTTTTTGAGTTTCTTGTCTAAAACAAAAACGTTTGTGAGGACAATTTTTCTTTTTTTTAATTGCAACTAGTAAGCATGTAAGCCAACAGGCAGTACGTATTGTCATATTGCAAACCAATGTAATTAAATTAATCTAAGCACACAGTTCCTACGCATTCTAGAGCAAAAACTTCATATATTTTCCGTAAATAACACATCTTCAAAAGAAAAAGAATACATCTCCTTAGCATCATCAGAAAACTTTTAAAGGTTATATTATGTGCCTTGGTCAGTAACGGGCTTCAATACAGCATTCACTTGGCTGCTAGCTGGCCACTCTTGACCACTGGTTTGTACTCATTCATTGAAGTTTACATTGTTCGAGGTCCCTGTGGGCTCCTCACAAGGTCTGTGATGTGCTTTGCGACTTTTACGCTATAGTTCATTCTTCTTTTTAACACGGCACCAAAGTTGTCTGATGATGGAAAAGGGATATCGGACTTACAGGCGACTGCGATCTCTTTTTTCGAGACAACCTTGGAGAGGTGTTGTTACTGCCATCTTCATGTAGCGAACCTAAAATGAAAATGTGACGAGCTTAGAATACATGCTTCGTTGATGGACAATGTCGTCCCTTGATAACCATTTTAATGGTATGTAGGCTTAGGCTACCAGGACAAAGAATTAAAACATGCCTCAAATGTAAACGTCTACCATCAAGTTTTTCAGCCAATTTAAAAAAATGATCTTGCAATCTGCCCCGTGAACCGGAAAATGGGGCCGAACACAAGATTAAATGGCAAGAGTCAGGGTCACCCTGAATACTGTACTCCCGAACTCATGCTAAGCCTCTTGCAAATTTCTCATGTGGTTTTATTGCAGGATGGAGAAGCGATGATGTGATCGCATCACTATTTTGCCGACTATTATCAGCGATCACCGAGTTGCGTGCAGGTTACAGCTTGTAGGAAGGTGTAAACGCCCACCACGGGAGCGCATCTAGCATTAAATGGGACAATTTAAAAAGCAATTCCATGAATTTTTGGGCCAATTTCACACTCTTAAATACAAAAAGAACATTTTGCCGGCCCCCAGTCAGGCCGGCTAAAAATGGTTTCTTTTTGCCTAAAACATACTAACCTGATAATTTTAGCAATCGAGGAATGTAATGCTAAAATTATCAGGTTAGTATGTTTTGGCAATAAAGAAAGAACATTTTGCCGCCCCCAGTCAGGCCGGCTAAAAATGGTTTCTTTTTGCCTAAAACATACTAACCTGATAATTTTAGCATTACATTCCTCGAATGCTAAAATTATCAGGTTAGTATGTTTTGGCAATAAAGAAAGAATGATTTAAAAGGCAATACGGTGATTTACACTTACATATTAAATAAAAGACTTTTTTTTTTAGCTCTTGTATATACAAAAAGAACAATTAAAAGTTTGCTGCATACATTTGTACAATAAAAAGAAAGAATACAAGATTTACCAATTTTAGTACCATCTCTTGCCAGAAGATACCATTGTTTAAATAACTCATGTAAAATAAGTGAAGAAAGCCAAAATTCACTTAAAAAGCTTTTATTTTAATCATACCGGAATATATATATAAAAAAAATGGCAATAAGTGCAAGACGTACATATGAATTTTTCGACACCCAGATCTGCACTGTTTCAAACAAATTTTTACTGGCTACGGCATTGTCTTCAAAAAAAGGGAAACAACTAAGCCATTGCACCAGGCAAAACAGTATGTGTTGGCAGTATTAAGTAAAGCTGCACCGATACCGATACTGGATCAGATCGGGTGACGATAGCAGTATCGGTATCGGCAATTTATGCGAAAATATCAATCACTCTGGAACCGTTAGAGATTATGACACGCGGTTTGCGGCGTTTTGCTCAGGAAATCACTGAGTATCTTCCTAGCTAGGTTTTAACTATGGGTTACTATTTCAAATTTTTTTATTTTAATAATTATTGGACATTTGCAGAAAATTACACTGTTTATGAAAAATTTTGAATATTGGTATCAGTGTCGGCAAAATTGGATAAAACCATATCGGTAAAGATGGTAACGGTGCAGCCATAATATTAAGTCAAACAAAATAAATGCTTCTCATTGCCTCTTGCGGTGAAAAGGCAACTTTTTTTTAAAGGGCCACCACTCTGCAGCCTGTAATAACAAGACACTTTTTTTCTGTTTTTATTTCTTTTACCAAAATTTATTTTGTTTTACAAAAAACTGCCATTTCAAACACATTTTCCCTTGCGAAATGGGTTAGTTGTTTCCCCTTCTTAGATGCTGCTGCAGTTATTAGAAATTTCCTTGAAAACGGTGCAGAAACGTCACTCCAATGTTGTACACATGTTCAGGGAGTCTAGGTTTATGCTGCGGCAAAATAAAAATTCTGTGAACATAATGCTCGTTTTCTGCAAAGTTCCACGTGGCTTAATTTTCTTTATTTTTTGCAACAAATAACGTAAATTCTGATATTAAATGTGTCGATTAGGCGCTTCTTTTGCATGATTTTGTCCTGCATGCTGCAGGAAATAGTGGGAGTAGACGACAAACGAAAGTGTTTTAGCTACGGATGTGGATTATTATCCAAAATCTGCGTCATTCAGCAAAACTTTCATTTTTTGGCGAAACGCAGAATCGCAGAAACTTTGACAGCCTACACATGTTACAGTTATTGGCTTTTTATTAGTATGCTTCAACAACAACAACACGAGGTGCACACAGTACTTGAAAGTGTGGGTAGGCATATCTTATCAAGAAAGTAAAAAGGTAAAAGGTTTTTACAGGGGCGTATTGGGAGGGGGGAGGGAGGAGGAGCATTTAAGGGGCTATAGCCCAGGGCAGCAAAATCCGGGTAAAAGAGCAAAGAAATAAAAAGTACTTAACTTTTTCGGAAAAAAGCCTGAAAATGTGGGGGAGAGTTTTCATATTTAACCAGTGAGGATGACCCATATTATATTGAATGAAACCAATTAAAATTACCGTCTTGACTGTAGGGAGGCGATGTCAACATTTCCTTGCGTCGAAACCTTGGCGATGAAGTAGTTCTGCGGGATTTCCTTGACATGACAGGGCTTTTGGTATAAGGGCTCAAAGCCTTGCATTCTGAAAGTTTACGAGAACCATCATTTGTCAGTCAACTGCAGCCAAAGTTGAATCAAGAATTTATAGGGATTTTGGTTAAATTGCATGTGGCTTTTCTCTTTGAATTTGTAACATCATTTTTGGGAAAAAAAATGCACAAGAAAAATTCAAAACGGAGCACAAAATCAAGCTTCACTCGCGAATATTTTTGGAATGCAGTATTTTGGATGTTGTACGCAGCTTCGCTTAATCCAGAATAGTGCTTGTCGAAAATATTCGCCAGAGCAGCTTGATTTTGTGCACTTTGTTTGATTAAATTCTTGGTTAAATAAATAGAAACTGATATAAAATCATAGTAATCACATAAAAGATATTTAGGAACTTCCGAAAGACATTTCACTCAAATGTGCCAGTGCCCTACCAATTAATAATGAAAAAGAAGCAGTTGTACAATAATCAATAATACTGTAAGCTTACAGGGAAGGAATGGGAATACTTTGCTTCAGCAGCGAGAAACATTTGGCCCTCTTTGGTTGGAATTTAAGTTTTTATTTTCCAGAACGTATGTACCCCGGGGTGTGTTGGTGTGGGAGGGTGAGGGTAGACGCCACTTCACAATCCCCAAACATGTTCTGGGGTAGTTGAAGATTTTTTTTTTAATTGAGACATATAGAGAATTAAAATATTTGATATTAGGCCGAGGAGTGCGACGCAGCCTCAATACCGGACTTCAGTTTTAATTTTTGTTTTTAAACGCTTCAAATTTCAGAGAACTATGTAAAGTACGAAGGTGGTTAAGGTTTCAAATGAAAGAGCATGCTTTCCCATCCCTGTAAAAAAATATATATATATATAAAGATCAGACCGAAGATGAAAACTGTGGTTAAAAATTTAAATCTGCCATTAAAGGGAGAATGACTTAAGAATGTTATAATGTTCCAGAGACTGAAAAAACGGCCACTGTTGGTAAGCAAAATGAGACTAGCCTGTTCCTCCATAAAGCTTAAAGGAGTTAATGACATATTCATAATTTGTTGTCTTCTGGAAAAACATAACTTATTTTGAAAACGTCTGCTTCACTAACAGAGTTAATTTTGCAATATGTAGTCGGCAGCTGACAAAATAGACCTGCTTACTTACTGTGTTTATAATCCCAGTAATCTACATAACTGCTAGTCGAGAACGTTCACTAAACCAAGAAACAAACATTACCCACTACACTAGTTACATTTCCCATGGGCTTATGGAATAGTTATAGGTGAGAAAGTCACGGTCACAGAGTATTATATCACGGCTGTGGTGATTGGCCTGAGAGTGGGCAAGTCCATCGAGTGCGCAGCGCGAGATGGGTTAGCTCACTTGAGGGCCAATCAAGTAGTATAAGTGTATCTGTATGAATGAAGTTCGTTCCTTTTTAGTTTATGGAGGGTGGGAGTAGCAGGGATAGAAGGATTTCATTCGGGACATTCCGGTAAGGTCAGCAATTTTTTTTTTTAAAGTTTTTATTGCTTTACGCTTTTGGACGCTGTATTTGGTCGTTTGCTATGTTCGTTCCCAGTCACGTGATCCGGAAGTGTCAAAAGTGTGGAATAACTTGATAGCCCACACTTTTTGCCACGATGCACACCTCCGGCTACGGTTAACGGGATTTAACCTATTGAAATTTAGCATGGTGCTAGGTTAGCGTGACGTCACAGCCGTTGTATAAGATTTATTAATTTATCTACCCACCCTTTTTCTAATGCTTACAAAACAAACAAACAAAAAACAAAAAAATTAGAATTGGCGCCCACGAGGCATCATCATCACTGTTGAGAAGCACAGAGCCATCAATTCCTAGTTTACGTTTTCTTTATCCCGTTAAGAACAAATCAAAAGCACTCAAAACTTTCAGGCTGGTATACTCCCATAGGTTTTTAAATTGGTCAAGTCCTTTATTTTTCTTTGCTTACATCCATTTTCACTTTGCTTTCGTCTATTTTTATATTGCAGAAAACATAACAATGGACAAAAGCAAAAAATAAAAATAATAAAAGTACGAAACCAATCTTTAAAAAACCTCTATGTTAAATCTTTTCAATCATCCAAAAACAACAACAGCTGTACCTCGCCGTATGTACCAGCCGCCCCGCCTGGACCAATAAACCAGAGTTTTAATTATAAGTACCGCAACGAGCCTTTTTCCACACCAATCTTTATTACATCTTCTCTATAGTCAAAAGACAAATAAATAAATAATTCAGTCAAAAATTCAGTTAATACAACAATATGCCTACTAAGGCGCTAATGCCAGTATCTCTGCTAATATAAGGCTATCAAGATGATCTTGGTATTTCGTCACGGAACTACGAAACTTACAGTAAAATCCCTCACTCGAATTTCAACCACCCCCACGTTATCAAATTAAATTGCACCTTAGCCCACAAATTAAAGCTTTTATGATGACACTTTAAAAACTATTTTTAATTTGAAACTGTTCGTGACGATTTCTTAGCACTCCGTCCGTCAAGGTCAAATCTTCAAAGCTACTCCAATTTGGTAACATTAACTTTAAAATACGTAATAACTAAATTTTTAATAAATCTACACTAATCTACATAAACAAACAATTGCCACTAATCCTAATTAACCAATAAATATAACTTTCACAGCCCACAGTTGATCAATTAATTTACAAAACATCATTATTACAACTTACACCCATAACAACTGAACCGCAGTGGCTCATAGGCAGACGCACGCAGTGCATCAGTAAAATTGTCATCTAGTAAGGGTTGATCCTTACCTGAATGGTAAAATGATGACTATAGGTGATGAGCTTCTGTGACTTACAAATCACAGGAGAAGGAATACACTATCGCAATATTCCTTTTGCCTTGTCTGAAACCATCAAGATGACCAAATCCCATAAACTTACCATCTGAATCAAGATCAAAATCATCGTGGCTGTACCGCTCGGGGCCATAAGCGATGAAGATATCATCGTCTTTGAAAAAGTCCAGCAAGCTTTTGACCTGAAAATTAACATGCACTAATTTACTACACACACTATTACGATCCACTTGTGATGAACACAAAGAAAAAACTCCCCCCCCCCCCCCGGGAGGGGGTCTAAAACGAACATTGGCAATTTGTCTTTTTTTTAGACAGTTTTAAAAATTACTCAATACAACTTTTCAAAGATGACTTGAAATTATTATCATCATCATGGGACAATGAAACGAGCCCCTTGGGGCACTTTTTCTCTGGTTGTGCTTTTTCGAAAAAAATTATCCTTGCCAATAATATTGGCCTTTTGTGAATTTCAGATTACCAACATCATTTGCTACTTTAATAATTTAAAGATTACGTATTATTGCTGTAGTAGTGTTGAGTGGGCAACGAATTTTGAACGTATCTTAACCCTCCCAGGTGAAAGTTGAGCCAAGGCAAATCGTATCAACCAGTGTTACAGAGAAGTACCTACCGAAGCCCCATTCAGGATTAAGTAAATCAACGGCGTGAAAGTAGACAATCATACCAATAAATTAATTATCAGTGTTAATTAAAACATACACATAAATAGCAAAGCATATAACAGTAAATAATAAGCTAATATGCTACCTAATAAACGTTTTTTTCTTTAGCTTTATAAAAATCGTACAACACTTGTGGCAACGCTGCTGTGTAATTAACAACACGGAGAAATCAAATATCTAGCACTAGCTGGACACTGATTGAGGGGAATATGTTTGAAATAATCATGAATCCACCATCAAACCTCATCAGTCGTCACGTATGATGTAGTTTTTAAAGTCCAGAACGTGCTGAATGTTTATTTGCTGATTATTCAGATAGCTGCCATTTTGGAAGCCATCTTTGAAATATTTAAAAGCTAAATAGATGGCCGATGTCACCAGGCATTTCATACTAGTAGACATCAATACCTTTCGTACAAGACCATAAACAGAACTCTAGACCCCCAAATGAGCCTCATATCAGAATTTCAAAGGTATTAGAGACACCATCTTGCATATATCAAATGCTCAATCTATGGCCAAAGTCGCCCGGCATTTCCTGTTACTAGACTAGGCATCATCAATACCCTTCATATGAGCCCAAAGCATAACTAGAATAAGTAAAATTCCGCCGAACTATTTGTCTTTGATAGCCTAGTATGATAGGTTACTTTTCATTGAAGTGACAAGTAATTCACATTTAATCTAATACATGGAGGACACCCTGGGAAACTGTAAGACAGATTTTGTTAGGCTACACCATGGTCTTTCAAATGTCGAGCCCACTTTTATGAAGCAGCTGCTTAGACGAAAACTGATGGGAAGGCCTTGGTGACGAAGCGTACACCTATCAATATCAGAGATAAGCAGCAGCATTGAACAAATTTCTTTTGGTAATAGGCTGGCTTACTCACTCAAATTTATCTAGTATTCCCGGTAGTACAGAAAATATCAGATCATCTCCCAAAGAACAAAGTTTTACTCATTTAAGTCAACACCATGTGAGCACGCTATCACAAGGAGTGCAGACATGACAGTTAACGTGGAAACAGGGCTACCAAATTAGCAGCCGAACTGCATACAAATCAACACTAGAATAATGTTTACTGTACAACTTGACTTGCTGAAATACTACCATAGCAAATTTGACATTACCATCACCACAGTACAAAATGCACACACAGTTCTGGGATGAAAGTTAGTACTTGTAGCATGGGTAGATAGGTTTGTGATGGATATCTAGGTTTGTAGATAGGTATCTACCCATGCTTGTAGTTAGTTGTGTGAGAATCAAACTTAATGTAGCTCCTTCTAGCTCTGCTATTATTTCACCAGGAATCAAAATCTGACATGCGATACATGAAATTATAATCTCTGTTAAGTTTTCTTCCCCTCGTTCCGAGCTATCAACAGTTATCAAAATAGGCTAATAGTTTTTTTTCCAATACAAATTAAAAATTAGAAAATAAA
>JAHWFP010009794.1:0-14300 GCA_023313725.1 Lithobius niger
CGTTGTAAACAACAAATTGTCCGAAGACGCACCCTATGCTTTCTCGCTTAGAGAACTGTAGTAAAGTAACAACCCTTAACTCGTGGTCCAAAAATATGGCGTGTTGTGCAATTTCCACAGCTTTCAGAAGGTTAAAGTAAATTGTTGGCTTGTCAATTACCCTCAGCCAAACTTCTTGACATGCAAGGATGATTGGATAAGATGACCACCATTTGTTTGTAATGAGTCCTAGAAAATATTAATAAAAATATATAGATATATGAATTACCATGTTGTATTCGTACCTTTTTTTACCCTGGCGTACATATAAAAGACAGCATGACAGTGTCATGCGTAGTTATTAGTGGGTTATGCGCTAAGAATGATTGACGTAACACACTCTCCTCCTACCTACTGGGAATTTTTCAATATCCAGTGGGCAGTTGTGAGATTCGACCTCAAATTGTTTTGGCTCTAGAGCCTTACAATGCTGCTGCGCTTTGCTCACCGTGTCCAAGTCCTGGCGAACACGCACACTTTTTGTCTTTGGACTTTTGTTCGTTTAAAACCAGAATGTACAGCCGGTATGCAATAGAGTTAAAGTAAACTTTATGGTTGTAACTGCCTTCTTTGTTCAGGTATGTCAATATTAAACATTGTATTTGTGACAGTACCAGTAATAATCAACTTTTTTTTAACGAAGTTTGACGAAAGCGTTGAAAATGCAAGTAAGGAGAAGGAGATAAAAGGGGATTTGTGCTTGAAAGGAAAACAACCTACTCGATCTAAGGCGTTGTTTTTTAAAACGCACACATGACAACAAAGTTAAAAAACTCTTTTAACTCTTCCCCACATACACAAAAAAGACAGGAAGCTTGGCCAACCGAAAACTAGTGCTCATTCAGACCTTGTGGCCTAACCTTAAGTCTGGAGAGCAAAACTGAGTAGATCTTCGGTTTACTGAGTATTTATTTTTGTTTTTTAGGGAGCACGAACCCAAACTGGGTTTGTTTTGTTTTGTTTTTAGGGAGCACGAACCCAAACTGGGCTATCTACCCCATGACGATGCGAACTGGTTTGTTTGCTTTTTGACGGTGCACGAACCAAAAGTGGGTTCGTTTGTTTTTTAATTAAACAGTCTGCAGAGACCATAATGGCATGCGCTCGGACTACTTAAACTACACGTAAAACTAATTACGCTAACGCACCTCAAACCACAGACTGCCGTAATTTACATTACTACCCACAGCCAATCACATTACAACACAATACCAGGAAAGACTGGGTGTCCATTCAACCATTAACAGAAGTAGCACGTCAATTTGTCGACAATGTTCGTGTTGCGGATTATTGTTGTGGTAGTCAGTTTGCATTGTTACTCGTTAACTAATAAAGAGTGATAAGTATTTTGCCTAGCTGGTGTTTTCCCAACATACATGAAAATAGCATTGCAAATGATTGCAATTTTTTTTAGTTAATTCCGTCCCAAACGTCAAACCATAAAAGGCACATATTAGAGTTTCAAACCAAATTTCATTCTTCTCACCCGCTTTGAAGCTCTCGGTCCTCTTACAACAATACATCACCACATGATCGCAACAATGAACAAGGGCTGAGATCCACGGCGGAGTGCTGGGATCCTCGTTTGTTTTTTTAAAAAAAAAAAAAGTCGTTCAACAATTCATGTTACGACATTACAACCGCTAAATGACAAAAAGGAATAATGCAAACGAATATCTATATAAACTAGGAAACAGGCTTTGGGCCTATTGTAGGCGGAGCGAACAGACCTTTATTTCAAATTTATATTTAGTGTTCATTTTAATGACTGTACCATATTTGGTGTGACGTACTGTTGATGCGCACACCTCTATCACGCACGGCGACAGCGATCTTAAAACCACATTATAATCCATCAGTAACGATCACAATATTGTAGGTCAAAAAGTGTTAGTTCTTAGGCCTGCTTTAGCCTTTAGGCCTGATTTGTAGCTTTTAGGCCTAATATTTAGTCGTCATTTTTATTTCGTAAGTAGCAGCTGCGTTTGAGATTAAGCCTATTCATTAATGCACCACGGTTTCGAGTCCACACGTTGCCGTGGCAACGAGGAATATTTAAACTATTAGATGCAGACATGTTGTTTCGTGCTGTGTTTAAGTACGTCGTCCGATATATTGTTCGTTTTATATGTATAGCTTCGCCGTGATACGACGATTTCGGTTTCATATTCGGGATTCCCATCGCTAGTGTAAATACCAGTTTCGTTGCCATGCTGAAGGTAATCCCTCCAAGCATTTCGTTTTTTCAAATGATGCAAAGGTGTATCGTACCGGAATCCTTTTGTTTTTTATGTTTGCGTTTCAACCTGTAGTGGTTGAATGCAAGGGCCAATTGTTATTATTTCATTGAATTACGTCGAAAAAGGTTATCAGCTAGAAAAAAAAAACGAAAATTTAATTTTCCGTGTTTTTTTTAAGTTCACTTGAATACCACCAGCAAGGTGTATGCGTCGTCGGAATTCCTTAACTATTCGCGATTCCAAATTTACAATGGTGAGTGTTAGAAATAAATTCGAAAATTTGTTATTTCTTCTGTAATAATTGTTCGATTTACGTCAAATTTTGGCTCAGCAATACTGTTTGGGGTATTAAGCGTTGTACCAAATTTTGGGGTATTAAGCGTTGTACCAAATTTCATTCCAATCCGATCTTTCGTTGGGCTCCGCCCAGACTAAAAATGTGCAACCAACGGACCAACCAACCAACATTTTGCAATTTGGTGTCCGTTATAGGCTACGCTTCGCTCGCTCGCTCCGCCAATAAAACGCTCAGGTTGGGCAAGCAAAGTAATCATCATTATGTACTACAATGAAAGAGGGCGTATAATGAACGAGGGCGAGCGGCCGACAATGTCAAACGGATGTGGCCTGTAACAATCGACATATTGCTTTAATAATGCGAGCACTTAAGAGCCGACTTGAAGAGTTTCTAAGTTAGTTGAGTAACAATCACTGCATGCAAGACCGTTGTTGGGTTTATTGCACTTGGTATCAGAACGGAGAAACGTCCTCCATTGAAAAAAGACATTACTTTCAAAACAAATCAGCAGGGGTTCAAAGGGAGGTGGAGCAGGGATGGGGATATTCAGACCACACAATAGGGGAATTCGGGGCCCACAGGTATGCGGGATCCGGCTAGACTGGCGTATGTTACGCCGGGGGTACAGCTAGTAATCAATTAAGCGCTTTTCGGTGCTTGTAGTATTGCGTCTTGCGAATGTTCCATACAAACCTCCTCCTAGCTAAACAACAATGTATTCCACTCGCGCTCCTTTGTGCTCAACAATACACGTCGGACTGATAGCTTCAAAACGGTCAGAAGTAGGATATCGCCCAATTCCCTCATACTGAGATCCAACAATGCACCCTCGACATTGTTAGTTCCCAGCACTCAGAAAGCAGGCGATATCCTATACTTATGTCATATTAACACTGGCGATAGCCAGTGTTAGTAAGGGTCGACCTAGGATCTCTGTGTTAAACTTTCAACTTTGAGAGCTTATAATTCCGTCAAAATTAAAAAATTTTAAACCAAATTTGGAATCTA
The DNA here is from genome assembly GCA_023313725.1 of Lithobius niger. Lineage (NCBI taxonomy): Eukaryota > Metazoa > Arthropoda > Chilopoda > Lithobiomorpha > Lithobiidae > Lithobius > Lithobius niger. The sequence continues at coordinate 3,586 of JAHWFP010009794.1, forward strand.
GCCTTGACTAGTCAAGGCCTGTCTACAGTCCAAAAATTGTGAAATTCAGTCCAGCCAAACCCGAGATACAGAGAGGGGCCAAATAGACAACTTCTTGTTCTGCTTCTTCTTGTTGTTGTTGTTCTGGGGATACTTTCGTCTGTCCTCTCTACAGGTCAAACTATTTGTCGTGTAAAGCTGGTTCTTAGCTCATTTTACAGGTATTGCTCCGTAGATGTGCCCTTTCCATAAGGCCTTTTCTAATTGGTCAAGTGGTTCAGGGGTTACGGAGCTCTAAACGACCAGATTGATTGTTTTACATTGTTTTAAACATTGTTATTATGCAACAATGCCATTTAGCAAACGCCAGCTGCAAGACATAGACTGAAGATTAAAGGATTTGTTTCTATTGTTAACACTTGCGATAGCCAGGTTAGTAAGGAGCATAGCAATTTACCGAGCTTAAAAGCGGCGCAACAAAACAAACAACAAATTAATTATAAAGGTGTCACACATACTCCACCCCTCACCCACCACCACACCTATTTATTACAATTCTCAAAGTAACACGGATTAATAAACAAAAACGTATCGTTAAAAGTTAAAAGTAAGGGTCTAAAAGTCAAAACCTGTAAGGAACACGGACAAGCTTTCACTGTAAGGGTCTAGGTGTCAAATTTGGCCAGTAAGACACTGCTAAGCATTAGACCCTTACTACCCGGTGATCATGTTAATGACTTAGTAAGGAAAATTGGAAATTGGCCAACAGCGAAAATCGTACACTAGAAGTAAACGTAGTTCAGTAAGCCACCTTTATGCACTTACGTTAAATCGGAGTGGCATGACCCGGATTCGAACCGGCTACCCAGTTCGCCCCCAGATCACTTGCATAGCACCCTAATCTCTCCGTTGCACTTCGATGAAACGTAAGTGCATAAAGGTGGCTTACTGAACTACGCTTACACTTGTAGCAGGTTGTCTTGCTTGGAATCGCTGCCATGTTACCAAACCGAAAAAAAATGTCAACCTAAAGCAAAGTAGGAAACCCACTACCCCACTATCATTGGATCATCTCATGGGTCTTTATAGGACGATCTCGGACAGCTGTTGCTCAAAAACCGGGTAGTAAGGGTCTAATGCTTAGCAGTGTCTTACTGGCCAAATTTGACACCTAGACCCTTACAGTGAAAGCTTGTCCGTGTTCCTTACAGGTTTTGACTTTTAGACCCTTACTTTTAACTTTTAACGATACGTTTTTGTTTATTAATAAATTATTTTATGTGAACGGCATTAGTCAGCAGCCAGTAGTAAGTAGTCAGCTGAAATCAACGATCTTCACGTACTTTTATCACATTGAAACAGTTTATGTACTTGATTCAACTACAACTATTGCTTGTCTGGGCACAAAGAACAAAGACTGCCCATTTCAAGCTGGTAACGCCGCATAGGTAGTTATCCTCCGCATCTGGAAACACGCTCAGCTCTGGTTTCTGTTAAAGTACCAACGCTAGTGGCTTCCATGCAACAATGCTGGAATTGAACAATGACTTTCATTGTAAGAAAGTCATTCTTACAATGAAGTCTGACATTTGGACTAGCGTGGTCCTTGTTGACCGAACACCGAGGGCATTATAAAACAATGTAACAATGGTGCCCGGCGGGCATGTTTTGTAATGTCCCACGATTTTCGATTGTTACACATTGTAATGCTAATTGATCCTACAATGGAAAAATACGAGCGCCTCTTCGTTTGCACTCGTTGCTCGCTGAAGGGGAAATTCACAACCATGCACAGACACGAGTGCCAATTCATTCGCTGCTAGAGTTTGATACCGTCGTAGTTGCCTGCTACTTGATTAAACAATGCTTTGACTATTGTTGAAAATACTGCCCCCGTTTTCGCAGAAAGCCCGCAAAACGGGGCAATTGCTCAAACGGCCATCATACATGGCTGCTTGACAGATTTATAATTCTTAAGACTTGATTAAGGATAGTATACGCACAAAATGAGTTATTTTGATTAAGGGCAGTTTTATGCACAAGCCATTTCTTATTGAAATTTGGGACATTATGGAGAGATCAGCTCATTTAAACGGGATGCGAATTACGTCTTAGGTTGTAGGCCTTCGTGCTGTTGTTGATATTAGGCCAGAATTTCAGCGGCCAGGTACGTGTTTCACCAATGAACGACTTTCCTAGTGTAGAATTGGTGAGCTATTCTACACATGATTACGTTCGGTTATTACATTACAGAAAATCTGTGGGCCCAGTTTAATTCAGAAATGCAACAATTATGTCCGATATGTTTTGACTATAATCACACTGATAGTGATAATGTTCAATATGTTTTTAGTATGTGTTTAATGATAATATTTAATGTTTAGTCATAACATGGATAATAATGAGTGAAGACGTGAATTTATGTCAACGTTTGACCAACTATAGTGTAATCCAACCGTCGTTTTAACTTATAGGCAATACAATGAAAGTACAACTTTCGATCCTAGCCTCAACTGGACAAAGCATCATCCTTCTTAAAAGGATAAACATATTTACTGGCTGAGATATAATTACATAAAATACAAGTTGTTTTTTTTTAATTTGTGTGTGAACTGGATGCATTTTTTGCTCAAACGTTGGCCGAGGTTGACACTGTCTTAGTCAAACACTGGATCATGATCATATTAGGCCAGAACTAACTCATTCCTTACGAAACCAGGGTGTGTATGCTCCAGGGGTTTGCTTTGGTGTATCACTCCTAGCGTTCGCTATTTTGTGCGCACGCTCCTGCTGTTTGTTCTTGGTGTGCTTACTCCCGGTGTGTTTTCTTGCTATGCGCTCCTGGTGCTTTCTCTTGGTATGTATGCTACTGGCGTGTACACTCCTGGTGTTTGTCCTGGGTGCATGCACTTCTTGAGTTTGCTGTATTGATGTGCATGCTCTTGGTGTGAGTGCTCCTGGTGTTTTCTTGAGGTGTGTACACTTTTGGTGTTTGCTCTTGGTGTGTACGCTCTGGTTGTATGCTCCCAGTGTTTGCTATGTCGTGGATGTGGTTGGCCTAGACGAAGGGTCGCTTTACCGATAACAGAGCAACATTTTCCTTTATTGATGCCATACTCAAACTTCGGACATGCAAATGGACTCTGTAAATAGTAACGAAATACAGATGCAAATCTACTACCGTTTGCTTTCAGACGGAAGTGTCACACTACCCGAGTTTGTAATTGAACCCACAGTCTTCGAGACCTCAAAGGTCTATCGCTCAATTGTGTCCTTGATTTACCAAGGCCGTATCAGTACGGCTGTGTGGAGGCTTTCATCCTTTGGTCTTCGAGATCGTGGGTTCATTTCCTCACTCAGATAGTCTTGATATTTAATCCAAAAAGCATGTGAAATAAGTTGTATTTATCTGTATGTTTTTTTTTTTATCATCGGGTGACCGTAGTTTAGGACCAGTATATACTGCAATCTTTCAGGTCTTAAAAATATTTTCAGAAAAAAAGGCATTTCATCGAAAAAAATTTACATTATACTCAACTCGCTTTTCTCCACTCTAGGGTTAATCAAAGCTTTTTTTTTTTTTTAACAATTTGTGTGTAGGCTGAGTATGTTCAAAAACATTTACTCAATTCATTTCTGTACCCACTACTCTCTCCCAAAAATGTATTTCTTTCATTACACAAACAGTGTAGTCGAGTTGTTAGGAAGTGGCTTCATTTTTCATATGGGTAGACAATGACATTTTGGATAACAAAGTAACAGTTCTGATTAACAATTAACTTTCTAAACGACTACGTGTAGTACGTGGTGACAAGGACGTGACGATATTACTAGTATCAACTTACCTCATTCACCTGCTCCGTTGCCACGATGTTTAAGAGTCATTGTCTGTCAGAGTCAGGCAGAAACAAGGGTCTTCTGATAGTTGACGTCTCGGATTTTAAATATAATTTTTTGATAGCTTCTACTGGTCAAGGTAAGATACCCTGTACAACATTTTTAATTAAAAGCCCCCCCCCATTCCCCCAAAAAAATTCCTAAAGTTGCCCTCCCCCCCTTTTTAAAAATGTAACGCAGTAAAATATTCCATATTCCCATGGCTTGTACTGGCCGCGCCGATGTAATACCATACTAAAGCGGGTTTAGAGCTGGTCTTCTAGTAGGAAACATGGTTTATCAGTTGAAAACTTCTTGGTACACTTTCAGCGCAATGGTAAAGGTTTACCGTAAATACACAAAATATTCAATAATGGACTGAAAGTAGGAGTTGTTTACAGCCAACCCTTCCAACCAAGCTCGTTCGTAATGGCTTGTGGGCGACAGTTAGTCTTGTTCTAGATAACCTTTGTTCCATTTTTATTACCCAATTTCAATCTGTATTAATTTCTCTTTGCTTCAAAAGACAGAAGATTCAGAACAACAAATCGGCTAAAAGTATTTGCAAGTTGGTTGAAAGGGTGACCAGAGAATTAACGTCTGCTTCGAACTCTGTATACATCATTACACTAAAATGGCAGGTACGTCAAGAATCGAAAAAAACTTTATGTGAACATGCGTCATTTTGTTTTCCTTTTCTTCATTTTGTTTTCCTTTTCTTCATTTTGTTTTCCTTTTCTTCATTTTGTTTTATTTTTCAGCTAGAGATTTTATGTGACCAGGAGTTCGTAAAGTTCTGTAGGAAGAATGAGTAGGGAGATCTAACCACTTCAGTAATACTCCAGTGCTTAATAGGTCACGTGATTATGTCGATTGTAGCCAATACTTTGAAAATAAAAATTTGTCCGGTGTCGATACAAAATCCAGCATCAGTCAGCTTCTTCCTAGAGCACGTTTACACAACGAGACCTACTTGCTCACTGAACACTACTTGCTAGTCAACCGTTATTTATTTGTGATTAGTTTCCAGTTTCAACTAAATGAATGTGGCAATACATAACAAATTAAATGTATTATAAATAACAACACGAATAAAGAACAAAGTGCAACACAGAGTAATTTTAAACATTGTGAATAACATTGTTGTCATTTCACGCTATTTCCAAAATTTTCTATTTTCGCACAAAGAACAGCTGCTAGTAGTGATCAGACGATCGTATAATAACTAGCTGCTCGCGGCGCGAATTCAAAATCCAACATGGCAAGCATTTTTGGAGAATCAAATCGAAAACAAACCATCGAGTGCTGGCATTCAGAAATCAGTCAGAAAAATTGTTTTCTTGTGGTCAGAAATCGACCCCGTCATGTCGTACACATTGTACGTCATGTCGCGAGGCACGAGGAGAATATCTGTGTCTGCGTAGTTGCTATGGCTACTACGTATATACAATTCGAATGCTGCATATTCCGGTAAACGCGAGAAACAGCCAGGAGATTTAGTATTGACCAAGTAAAAGCTAGTGAGCGAGAAAATTCCCGTTGGGTAGATCTACCCTTATGCCCGCTCAGCTACCTTGACATTAAATCCCCGCTTTTTTTTTTAATTTCTTAAATGGTGGATGTATTTTTTTTTTTTGGAACAACTATTCAACGAGTAAATCTCTGTTTCTGTCATGGACTGCGCCAAAGCCTTAATATTGCCATTCACTCCTCGTTTCTATGGAAGATTTTTTTTTATTTTCCTGAATAAAAATTGCAGAAAAAATTTGGGTTGCTCGCTAGAAAATCTTAGTTCACAGGGTATAAAATTGGATATCCATTGAAGCACGAGCTCATTACGCCTGATAATAACTGAGCAGTCATCGTCTTAGCAGTCATCGTCCTAACCCAAACCTTTACGTCCCTGGTCTTAGCAACTCGCTAAGTCTCTCATGGGTCTCTCATGGGCTAAGTCTCTCATGGGTCACTGCTAGTTGGGCCAAAGGAGTGGGAGGACATATTTGTCCCAGTTGATTGTATTACATCATAGTGAAACTGTTAGCAAAACAACAGTGAATATGGCTGGCCGAACTAATAATGGCCGTGGAAAGACCAATACTAGTGGGAAGAATAGTGGCATTTTGGGGAATCAAAATCGTGAGAATGAGTGTCCGTGGTAAAGAGTGAGGGGTTGTTACAGAACACAATTGTCTGTCCTTTCCCAATAATTATTATACCTAGTTATCTGTAAAAAAAACAATCACCCCGTGTAAGCTTGTGAATCAGAAGTAAAAACAAGATAACCAGACAAAGATTTTGTGATCATCATTTATTTGATTATTTATTTGCGGTGGGGTTTGCTTGAGTTCACTGTAGACTATTTGTGCCTGCTAAGTGCGTCATTTAGTTGGCAAACATAGTTTTGCGACCGAGAGAGAGAGATTGTGCTTTGGCATGTGCGTGGTGACCTGCAGTTGTTACCGGAAGTGACTGACAGTTAATTGCGTGGGGCAGTAGGGCACAAATGCAGGGGTTGTTTGTCCCAACAGATAGATAATTATAGACACAGACACTTGGCAAAGGAATGCAATTCTAAAAGGAAGTGACTGATGGGCAGTGGTGGAGAAAATGCAGGAGTTAGTAGAAAGTTATTAGTTAGTAGGGAATGTAATTAGAGAGAGGCACTTGATAAAGGATAAAGGAATACAGTTGTCTAATGGTAAATTACGTGTAAGAGTGATAAGTGAAGGGGAAGATGGGGCCAGTAACCAAAGTGTGCTGCTCGGTGCAAAGTTATAAGCAAAATAGCCAGAAGGGGAATTGAGTAAAATGATATCAGTCTATAATAAGCAAACATGTTTGAAGCTATCCAACAGGCAACAGCATTAAAGTTAAATATTGTGGGGTCTCTGGGTTTTGCTTCCCTCTCTAAAATCCCCTCTTATTGCTTAATTTATTTAATTTACACGCGTAGGATAGGCGGAAAAGATGGTATGTGCCAAAAGATGGTATGTGATTTTAAGGCTTGCTTTCTGGCACACTCCCAGTTTTATTTAATATTTTTAGTCTGGCTTAGGGGGGGGGGGGTACAAACTATCTGACCCAATTAGCTGCTAACTAGACCAACATTGGCGGCCATGAAACCTTGATTGGTCAATTGAACACAACATACATTCCAATTAACCCTCTGACAGGGACAAAACAATACCTGTACTCGCTCCCTACTGCCTCATGTAATTAACTGTCAATCACTTCCTTTATAACTGCATTCATTTGTAATTCCCTTTCTCTGAAATTACCTTCCAATTGTCCCTATTTACTCCCCCAACTGCCCAGCGTAAAATCTCTGACTCACTCACTCGCTCGTATATTTCTGCTGCTCAGGTCAAGTCGATAGATTGAATGAGTAGTTTTTTTTTTACTTTTATGTAACATTTTAATGAATATTTGTGTAACTCTCCTTAGTCGATGTTGGTGAAACAATGCCAATGAGGACTTGTACTAGAAGGCCAAAATTTCTCCGTTCACCTGCAGCAATGATTTTTCTGTTGTGCTTTGTATCCCAAGTACTTCCTTTTTACATAAAAATCTATTTTGAATCGTAATTCCAACTATTACTTTGTACACGTAGATAGTGGCGCAACAAGTGCTGCTGTAGAACTGCATCAAGCTCTGCGAGAAACAGACAAAGCCCAGGTAATGACGTGGTTTGGTCGAAGGCATTTGCCGCAACCAACGGAACGAGCTTGGTTGGCTGCTTTGGGATTTATTATGGAACAGCCAATAGGGCGAGGATTTTACACGCGGGTAAGCTATAGCTAGTTACAACATCTTTATTAGTAAATTTACAAAATAAATTAAAAATTTTAAGGCATCCTAAGACGAATCGTGTAATTGTGACCTGGTGGAATCTGCTATGATTGTTTTTTCTGGATATGAAACGTAGTATGTGAAGTTCCATAGGAAATGGGAGTAACAAACTGATTCATCCACTATCGTTCAGAGATGGGATGGATCAGGGGATCATCGGTCACGTATTTTTAGTGGGTCACTGAGTCAGAGACTTTTACCCATTGGTCCACTGTCCCATTTGTACCCAGATTGATCCTGTTTGACCTAAAATAACCCACGTACCCAACTAGAACCCACAGTCTTTTCCATCTCTGGTTTCTGAAATACACAGTAGAAAACCTAATATGAACGAAAATCAAAACTGAAGCGTATAAAAATAATTTCCGCATCGATGATAAAAACTTGGAACTCTACTAGTTAACATTCCCTACCTCCTCTCTCCAGGAAAAAAAGGGCCTGAGCATTTTCTACGGTTTTCTGTTCCATTTTAAATCTCATTCTAAATTTCGTACATAACCAAACCTCGACTGCATTTATCTGTGCCTTGTTGGTACCTAACTTATAACACGCACGTAGATGTGCGCTACAATAATATATGCATGTTACGATGTACGTGAAGATAACCAGCCAGTGCACACACACATAAGAAGTAAATGGGTCATAAAGGATTCACACAGACGTAATGAGGAGGCAATGGGTCATAAAAGGTCAACTTGGTTCTGTAGGTCACGTGGTCTCAAATTGGGACGGTAGGTCAAGTAATAAAAGTAGATCAGTGGGTCATCGGTCGAGCTTTTTTGACCCATCCTATCTCTACTTCAGATTTTCATGGCTTATGTAATTATCTTGATAGTAGTCTGTAAATCGAGAACAAAAATTCGACCAGTGCCGTGCCTCTAACCAGCATCAGATCTGCTTTTGACCTCTACACCATTTGCTAATTGTCTGGACATGAAATTCAAGGCCTAAATTCCTTATAAGGTGGATGCTTTTTTTGTAACAACAATACACCAAGATACACCAAGTGGATCTTTATTCCCGTCTTATGCTGGATCAGAGCCTTAATATTGTGTCACTCTTTGTCACTCCTATGGAACTCCAAAATTACACCTTTATAGTTAAGGGATAAAATGAGCTTTCAGCTTAACGCTCGGTGGAGAATGCTGATCAGTTCATCCTAGTCCAGTGTACATGCTCAAACTTTGACTTCAGCTTGAACCTAAAATACATTATTTTGTGGTTGGTTTGTGAACAGATTAAGTCGTTAAAGCTGTTGCAAAAAAAGAGGGTCAGCTGATGGTTCAGACCTCGCCATGAGACATCTTTGCTGTCAACGGCATTATTTTAACAGCCTTAAAAACGTTAGTTATGCATTTGCACATGCTGATTGGAAGTGAACAGAATTTGTTAGTAGTTGGGAGTAAGGACCCTGGCTGAGTCTTTGTAACTTTGTTCCATTTATCAACGATTTTCTATGCTATATACTCTCACTCTTGCTGAGGACGTTGTGTTAAAGAAAGCCTTACTTTGCACATCCTGTGCCATGCTGCTTGCTATTTCATAGTCGGCCGAGAGACCCAGAACTTTCTCTTCTTCCTTCCCCGGCGGCATTTGGCATTCCCTGCCCGGCTTACGTATTGGACTTGGACGTTTAAAAGCTGCACGTTATACTGCATATAGGACGTTTAAAAGCTGCACTTTTTTTTTTAATAATATTAATTTATTACAGAAATATCCCGAAGCTATTAATAAGCTTGTATGGGACAATACAACAAAAACTTACAAAAATACACTGTACAAATACGGTATTTACAATTTACAAACAAAAATACAGAATTACTTCAACATGAATTATACAATATCACAAAATTAGTTAGATTAGTAAATAAAGCATAGTATTAAGTAAATAATGAATAATCAATAACAATGACCACGTAAAATTTTTAGTAAACTGTTGTTTATCATTAATATTTTAATATTGATTTTACTTCAAGATTTCAACAATTTTTTTGTTGTTGTTAATTAACCACTCCTTAATCTCTTTTTTTATTTGACCATGTCTGGTTAGCTCAGTTTGCTCAAATGGTAATTGAATAAAAGCTGAAACAATCTATGCCTGTTAGCAAATACCGAAAATTGAAACTGTACTTTGGTGGGCTTTGAAGTCGTCAATGTCACAAACTACCTGACAGCAGAGACATCTACAATAATCGTATGTCTAGGAATTTACATGTCACTGGCCAATGAATGGTGTACGTCTTGCTTGGTCAAAAGTACTGTTTCCATTTTTCCTAGCTCTTTCGAGTAAGTATCGAGCACTTGTAAATGCATTTCTTCGTCTAAATTATGATATAAATTAGTCAAGTAGGCGTTAAAGACTTTCTGAAATATAACCCACCCTCCAGTTTAAGCTACCTTCTTATTTCTGATAGAACGCGTTGCGTTAGCAGTTTTAACTACAGGTGATGGCATTTTAGTCGGAGTAGTAGAGACCTTCGTCCTGCACCACTCTCGTGCTTGGTAGGGAAGTTTGGGGGCGTTTGGTTGAGGAGGAGAGGATTGAGATGCAGCAGCGGGAGGCTGGTGTGAGGTAGCGGGAGGTTTTGAGATGCAGTAGTAGGCAGAGCTATAGTTTGTTTGAATTGACGAACGGAATCGTCTTTCTGCTGCTCTAGCTGACCCAGTAACTTTGCCTTGTTAGCCAAAGGAAGATAATCACATTGCAATACGCATTCAATTTCCTTTCTAAACCTCTGATCTTGAAATACCGACCGATTCTGTCGTAATGTGAACCTGTTGCTGCTGTTTGTGCAAACGTTTGGGGATTAGAACCGTCCTATTAGCCATTATTGTCCAAACACACACTAAGCAGTTTTAAAGCCGGTTGTATTAGCGGGGGCGCGGAATTGTACCGACACGGAGTTATGTTACCTCCGGAATTTTCATAAACACTGACCCCTGTGTTGGACCATTCCGGATTCGTAATTTGCTTTAAAAGTGTCTGAAATAATCCGGGATTGTAGTAACAC
>JAHWFP010009795.1:16067-28214 GCA_023313725.1 Lithobius niger
GGACCTTTGAAACCAAAGGCTAAGGTCCTACCGCTGAGCCAGACTGAGACGGCCGTGGCCTTTGGTTTCAAAGGTCCTGGGTTCGATTCCCCGCTCAGGCAGTCTGACATATAAGTCCAAAAGGCAACGTAAATAGGTTTACATCTGTATTTAGTTATTTCTTGTTAGCCTTTGGCTTTTCTGTCTTTAATCTACTGTAGAATGTTGCTTAACCCTTCGACGACAACTTTGAACACCGGAGGGATTAATTTAAAAAAAAAATCCAATGAGTATTACGTAGCAACCAGAGTAAATCAGGTCAAGCACAGCCAAGATATGCGCCCTAAATCCCCAAATCCTAAAAGCATTTCGAGACAAGATCGATACAACTAAAATATTTTCACTTTTTTCTTCTCTTTTATTTTCAATCGAATCTCTGGATTTTTCGGTGGGAAATCGAATTTAGCTTTCACTTCTCATAACACCGTCGAGAGACTTCACCACAATCTCATTTGTACTCGAGTACAGAGCTCCAGAGAAAGACCGACGCATCTCATCCCAGATAATGAGGACCTTCTCCTGTCGCGCCATCCCTCATCCCCCCCCCCTCCGCCCCCAACGAAAACCCCCAACCCACCTTCTCAATACTACCATTCCTCTTCATTAGTCATGCGCACTAATGATGAAACGGGGCGCCCCCCTTTTCACAAGAACGCAAAGTCACCAAGGCAATTTGAATAGCCAGCTTGGAGGCACAACTTCGATGCTATTAGTTAGCTCACTCAATAGCAATGGCCGTTGAAACAATCGCCCCCACATCTAAAAAAGAAAAAGCCGAATTCCAACAAACTTAACCTAACCCTATACTAGTCTAAGGTACGTAATCAGTTCACCATTTGTTAATATGCTTTAAGTACACCATTTTAGCACGCCTAAATATGACATTCTGGTTTTGAGTGGTGACATCTAGTTCTGATTCAAACTGGAGTTACCCTCTGTATTCATTCCCTTTTTTCAGTTGGAATTCCCTCTGTACATTACATTCGAGTGAAAACTTCAAGAACACGCAAAAAAAAAACGGATTAAAAAAACTAGTAAAAAATGCTTCATTTGACTCGTTGGCGGGGGGGGGGGGAAGGAGGGCGAAGGGGAAGACTAGATGGAGAGGAAAGGGTGGATGGGGAGAGGAAGGGGAAGCCGACGACACGCGGCTAAAAAGGATAAACGAACCTCTTTTCCCAATCGAGCTCAATGAGATGTGACGGAAATTGGTGGAGCAATGTTGTCGATCGAAAGCGATTGGGACTGCTTCGAAAAGAGCGAAAGACAGAAAGAGACACTTCAACTTTTTTTTTTGGGAGAGGCGGGAAGGGAATACGATCGCTTGTTTTGTTGGATTGGATATGTACATTCGGGGGGCGCCTTTTGAATTTGCCTCTCTATTTCAACTTGGCAGTTTAGTTAGCACTCAGCTGAAAGAGGAAAAAACAAAATTTCGCTGGGACGAAAAGAGAGGGAGAGAGGAATAACCGTGAATATCTACTGCCCACTGAGATATAGGTCGGTGAAAATAAGAAGGGACGGGACGGTTTTAGTGGACCAGTAGACTCCCTCTGTGAATGAAAAAAAAAAAATTTTTGAAAGGCTTTTTGAGATGAACGGTTTGCCATCCTTAAGAAGGGGAGCTACCGGTCAAAGAAAATAGGTTAAAGAAAATATTACTGAATCAGAGAATTCAGTGACGTTACAACGAAATGCATCAGAGTTAAATGCCTCGAAAGAAACATTTTTTTCCGATGAAGACTAAATCTTACGAATTTCTTCGTACTTATCGTATGGGGGCGCTATACACGATGGCAACAGGGTAGCATCGTGGTTGCAGTCTATATCCAGGGAACCCTGCGTTTAACGGTATAGTATATTTAACTTTAATAATATTGATGGTTTTAAATCACCCTTCCTGGCATTAGACGACATAGGAACTGATTCTCTTGAGTTGCGCAGACTGAAATGCGATTTGTCACTAACATACTCTCTGCTGCATGACCTCTGCGACGTAAATTATGGTAGTTTTTTCTTTGTCAGGCTTATGTAATTCCAGCGATGTTTAACAGGCTGCATAGTAACCTTAGGGAAATACCTTATTATTCGACTATGTTAAGGAAAATTAAAAACTGGATGATCATGACTTCTTAGTGTTGTAACATTATTGGCTGTTATTTGAATTACGTTTGTATTCTGTTGGATTTAGTTGGTTATTTAATGGTAATATATGTACTTTTAAATTTTAATCTTTTAAACTTTTGAGTTGGTATGTAGCACATACAGATCCGTGTGGGTCTCGTGCCTTTTGTTGTGAATGAAAAATTATTTTTATTATTATTATTATTATTATTATTATTATTATTATTATTATGTTATTATATCACGTGCGTTTTTTTGTCGATTTGTTGGCAGTTGCTGAAATGTTTAGCAAGTGGAATCTTTTAAAGGAAAATGTCCGACCCTGACGGCAATCACAAAACCACAATGGCACAAAATACAAGATGCAGTTAAAATTTTCGAGGATTAATTATCCTCTTGGTCACAAACACAGGCACAAAATAACATGGTTTTCACACACTAACGAAGCTTCTGACTGTTTACCAGACAGAGGATAGTAAACTTTGTTAGGAAGCTTCGTTAGTGTGTGAAAACCATGTTATTTTGTGCCTGTGTTTGTGACCAAGAGGATAATTAATCCTCGAAAATTTAAATTGCATCTTGTATTTTGTGCCATTGTGGTTTTGTGCCTGCCGTCAGGGTCGGAAATTTTCCTTTATACCGTGTCAACCACATATTGACTGAAAACGTGGAATCTTTTATTATCCGATTACAACCTCGCAGCAGAAGGGATTGGAGAAAACAGCGTTTTTTTTTTAAGCCAAGGAAATCCGCTCACAAAGCACTGCCTTGACTGGAATTGTTTTCCCCTCCATTTCAATCCAATGCCCCTTGTAGCTATCTCTCCAGAATAGTCTCGTAACCAATATGGCGCTATTGTCGCTACTCTATTGACAGCTAGTGGCGGTATTTACTAGCTGACTCTGCTGATGACCATACCTGCATCGCTTACCAACACCCTCGGCAACGTCGTTTCTTAGCGGCCATTTTGTCTACACCCCTAAAATCGTTGTAGGTCAAGCCGGATAGTTTACTGACAAATGGGCGAGGTTGTGCTGGGTAGCGCATCACAATTTGAATAGATGTTTAAGAATGAAAAAGAAGTCACGCCATGGGAGGGTTAAACCCACAGGGATCGATCATGACTGCGGGCCGAGATAATCAGCAGAATATACCGGAATATCCCATATCTGCTGAAGAATATAATAGCAGCTACCCACACTGACAGGCAGGAACTTTGCCAAGGTCCACTCGCCGACAAGATCAGCTTCTTCCAGCAACTTTGAGCTGAACTTTGCCGCTTCCCAGAAATGCTCTACCTATATTTGTGTTCATATGCATTTCTAAAAACTGCTAAAGTGTATCTTTATTTGTTCCATTCCATCACATTTCACTTCTGGGAACTGATGGAACGGTGGGAACTCAGCCACGCCTACCAATACATCCATCGTGACGTCCACTGGTAATAAAACGTCACGACTGGCGTGTTAACTTCGATTTTTCTACTACAAGCAACAATAATTGACGTCAGTTGGCAACTCAAAAACAAACAAAAAGTAAAACAAACAAAAAATATGTGCAAGTTTGCGCACGCAGCCGGATGTTGACTGGAATTCCGTTTTTAGAAATTTAGAAATTCGAAAGTTCAACTGTAGGAATTATGTTTCTTTAGGTTGCTCCGATGAATTATTCATCACCCAAATATTTCTTTTGTTTGCAAGTTTAATTACACAGAGAGCGGAAAATCGTGGTGATTAAATTTTTTGCTGGTAAGATAAAGAAAGAAGCTTTATGTAAACGTTGAAAGAGTAATTACCTTCACGTTACAGACGATCGAAGAACTCCGGATGAGAAACATACAGAGAAATAAAACTGCATTCACTCACGCTTGGACTATTCTTTGTGTAAATCAACATGAGCCATGATTGCAACCTTGACTGCTGACAGATGTTTGCAACTATAGTATTTCTTCACATAAACAGAGGTATAGTTTGTTCCACATTATGTTTTCAGAAAACTGACTGGATGACGACTCGTTTCCTTGCACTAAGATTGCAAAAACATGTGGATATCCCACTTATAGACTCAACAAAGTTACTGTTAGAGTTTACGAATGGGATGTTTATGGATTTTTTGCACTTGTAGTGGAAGAAAACGTGGCGTCATACAGTCAGTTTTCTGAAAACATAATGTGGAACAAAGTATAACCATAAGAGGCCTACAGGGTGAACTGGACCTAATGCCGCATTATTAACAGGCCTACAGGATGTACTGCAGGACCAAACTCCAGTTTAAGAGGCTTACAGGATATATGGGAGCAAACGCCGCTTTATTAAGAGGACTACATGGCATAAGGGTGCAAAGGCCACCTTATAGGCCTGTAAGATGTACGAGAGTAAACGCTGCTTTAGTTGGATAATACTGAAAGCACCATATGCACCTAAGTGCATATCGTGCGCACAATAACACTACGTTTCGGTTCTAAACCTGTACCATTTTCAGGTGTAAAACATAGAAGTTTTAAATATTAAAACAACATTGCATCAGGGGAAAATACAACACTATAGTCTTCATCCGAACAAGACCTAAGTCTTGAACGAGAATGAATCAAAACCGCATGTATGTAGAAACAGAATCGGTACGGAGTGGGAAAAGAACACAAGCGTTGAGAGAAACACCAACATTAAAATGTTTTTTTGTGGCTTCCGTATTTTAATTGCTGACTGTGTTATGGATATGGGCATACAAGCAAACAGTGTGTTCGTCATACTTATTACATGAAACTCGACACAAGGTGTAAGGAATATCGTTATTTTATAGAACATTTTTAAGGTAATGTGTCTTTTCGTTAAAAACGTACAACTAGTGGAAACTGGTCGGTGTGAAGTGCTACTTCCTTAATTAGGCTAGAAAAAATCATCTACAGTCAGTCACAAATAGGCATACGAAAAGGGCATTTTTTTGTTAGAGGTGGGGGTCTCGTTATATTTGGACCTTGAGTGGGGAAGGGTTTTGAGGGGGAGTCAAGATTTTTTTGAGGATGTCGAAAAAATCATCGAAAAATTTGGTGGTCACATTTTTATTTCTCTAGTCCCCCCGGCCATAAATAATAACCGGTCCCTTAATAAACTTTACACTTTTCGTGTTTTTTCTTCTTTTGGTTATTTTTTTCTGGTTTTCACCGCCTACACAGGTTTTTGCTTGACGACACCATGTAACAGAAGTTCGATATTTTGAATTCATTCTTTAAATTGTCCAAAATATTGCATGCAACGGTTTACTACAGACATACTTTTTCAATCTAGGAGTATTTCAGAAGGCCATTTATTGCAAAATAAAGCTGCAAATCATCCGAACTGTCCCTCAAGGAGCCGACCAAAACTTTTAACGGCGCACCTACACCACACGACAAACAGGCTATGAACTTGGCCAACTTTCTAAAAGTTCTAAGCACAACAACCATTTTCTCTTTGACGGTAAATCATAAACTTGTGGCTTTTGTATCTTTTAGACGGGCCCACCGGGGAAACTGGAAATACATGCAATCCCTCACGTTTTGCTCAATGGGGGAGGCGTGACGAGTGCCTGCGTCGATTGCTCGGGTAGGTGGGGGCGGGAAAATTGCTTTCGCCTGAGTGTTGCTTCGTGGACAAATGTAGACTGAGTGGCTGCTTTGTATTCTCCAGCGCCCAACACAAAAAGGTTTTACGTTCCTTCTTCCACCCAAACACAAAAATAAAAGAAAAACAAAACTATATCTCGACGCTCAAAGATTGGAACAAAATGGCCCATAGAGAAGTGGGCCAATCCGGCACTTTGTCTTCTAGTTAATCTCAGCCTTTGTTGTTGCTGGGTGTGAAATGGAGAGACAATCGTTTCCCGTTCCGGTCTTTCGGCAGAGTGTTTGTGTGTCGACCGGCTAGGCCGGTGAGGGACGGGAAGTTTTGGTGCACCACCGTGTTAAAGAGGATGGCAGACACGTAGAAAAAGACCCTGTTTCAATGTATGCGACGGATCACAGCAGACAACTTATGCAGTTCATTGTGCTGCAAAATATATCCATATCGTAGGAAATAAAAAAAAAAAAAACTTGCATTTAGTGGAGTGATAGTTCAGCCTTCAAATGAATTAAGTCTTTAAATTTAGTAAGGCTCCGTTGATGAACAGGGTTTCCTAGGGTCCAATGTTTACCTTCAAACAATTTTGTAAGTTGATGTCCATGTATGTATCAGCAGAACAGCGTCGTATTAAGCGTCATAGAGGCCTGGTGCTTAAGATTTATTGTGGCCTCACCCCCCCCCCATCCCCAGTCACGCAAAAAAAAGGGGGGGGGACAATAATATTTTTAAAAATTTAAAGTTGAAACAACTTTTCAATAAAAGTGAAAAAATTTTTTTATATAAATAGTACCTATTTTATTTTCCTGTTACCGTGAGGCACCCTTGAAGCCTAGTTAACTTCCTACTGCATGTCAGTATCAAAGACAGATCTTTCCTGTGTCCATATTTATAGCTATATAATAAATGCTAAGTATCTGGCTGGCGGTGGCCAGGTTTCAAATGTGACCTTGAGAGACATAACTCCCCGGTTGCCTGTGCGCATGTTTCAAATGCATAAACTGTGTATTGTGTCGTATAAATTGCAAATTTAATTAATTCCTTTTCTGCACGAGATGAGCCGTGACTGGCTCCTAGTAAGTAAATAGACGGGCAGCCCATTCCTGTTCGTACACTATCTTACACGACAAAAACTGAAAATATCTCATGAAAAAAAAAATTCCTTTCAACGTCACTTCAGTGCAACATCACGATGGGGAGAGGAGTTCCACCATAAAACCACTATTTAATAATAATAATAATGAATGAATTTATTTCAGAAATGCCTCGAAGTTTACTTTAAAACATTCGTGAGTTTACAAATACACGGGGCCGGTCACATTTCCCGGGAGACATTTCCCGGGACATTTTCCCGGAACATTTTCCCGACCAATTGTCAGATTGATTGACCACTCATGCCTGGCTCCTTTTTGGCTGCAGGTAGAGTGGGAGAGTGCATTTTCAATGCGGGCGTGAGGAGGGGAGAAGTGGTTTTCCTTTAGGCTTTCCTTTAGGCTTTCCTTTTAGCCGGCCTCCAATATTATTATAAAGATTAGTTTACAATCTTAAATATGTACAGTTCCGGTCAAAAAAAATGCCTTCGTTATACGGAAGTGGTTGCAAGATTAATATATGTGACACTAACCGAAATGTTGATATCTCGAAAACTACTGGACAGAATTGAATGAAACAAAAACTGGGTTGCTTATTATGATATCAACTACATTTCTATACGTATTACACTTAATGGAAAGTAGCCAAATATAATTAGCCGAGCGAGCAACACGAGTTGATAACTAATAATATATCTCATAAATTACTGGATAGAATTGAATAAAACAAAAACTGGATTAATCGTTATGATATATGCTATATTTCTATACGTATGACATGCAGTATTCATCAGAAAAACATAATATGCAATTCAGTCTTTGTTTCATGAAAATACTTCCACTGGTTTTCGAGATATCATCAGATATTAAATTTTTCTCGCTCGGCCAATTATTTTCAGTCAATTAGCGTAGTATTTAATAAGGGTAGAAATACGGGAGACAATCTAATAAGTATTTCAGTCTTTGTTTTCGAGATAGCTGATTTTCTCCATGGTTGTTATTAAGACCCTCGATATAACGAAAAAGGCCGGTTTTTTTTACCGGAACTGTACATTATAGATTAGGACTTAAATATATGTATACATATAGAAATTGTGCAACTTGTATTTATTGTTAGTTATAACACTTTTAAATTTAGTTTGTTCAGTTAATTAAATGTTAATTAAATAATAATAATAATAAAGATAATAATAATAATTTTTACCTACAGAAGCGAGGTAAAAGGAGTCTGGAAGGTAAGTTGCATTTCCCTAACACCAGTTCTAACGTTAAAAAGTCAAATGTATGTAGTTTGTAAAACTTCCAAGAGAATGTGTTTTTGCACTAACGATATTCTTAACATTAAAATTATCTAAAAAAAAAAAAGTATTTTATATGTACGGTTGTATATTTAACTATACGACCAAGACTCTTACACGTATATAAAAACGCTTTATGTAAGTAGACAAATTTATAGTTTTCAACCCCCGTTTAAAACCGTTTACACTCTTTGCGTCAAGTAGTTCTGGTGGTAGACCGTTCCATGGTTCAACGACCCTGTTCGAAAAGAAATATTTTGTGCAGTTGCTTTTTGTTTTTTGAACCTTTAATTTGTGATTATGCCATCGAGTATGCGTGTTTCCGCGCATCTCAAAACACAACCCAGGATCCAGAGCGATGAGTTCCTTCAACATTGACAAAGTAATGCATAGATCGGCGATTAGCCTCTAAGGATTCAAGATTTAAATGGACAAGTCGCTGTGCATATAGTTCACGTTTCTGTAATCCTGTAGATATTTGGTAAAAGACCACTGCACAGTTTCTAGTAGTTTAATGTCTAACAAAACTTGTGCTATATGTTCTGCCTATGGGCGGCTACGTCTTCCTGGAAGGGGCGGCTTTAGTCGACGGCCGCCATTGTTTTTGTAACCATCTCGGATATTAACAAGGCACTCTGCTACTGAAAATATGCAACTGATTATCTGTGTCGTTCTGGGGCGAACTCTAGATAGGCCGCGCGGACACTTTAGAACTTTTTTTTTTATGAAATAGTGTACGATTCAAGAATTATTAATTGCTAAGTTCTTTTATAAAACTGATTCAGCCTTGCTGCAACGTCTCACTCAGGTTCCTAAAAAAAAATCGCACTATATTTGTTACACTTACGTTGCTACCGTCCTGTCCACATTGTGCCTGATATCTTGAGTTCAAGCCTGGTCACACCACTTCCCCCTTAGAATTCCGGAAAATAAAAGCCCTGGAATTACGTTTTGCTCATGTCGATTGTGGTGTGTGTAACACTTGCTGGCAATTCCCTAGCAAAATTGTCCTTCTCCGTCCCGAGATGACTTAGCAGTTAAAAAGGAAGTACATTTTAAAACTCTGCTTTTTCGTCTTGTTTTTTACTCTAAATAAATTATTAGCCCAGAGTTTCCGTCATTGTTGGATTAGGCCGTAAAATAATTGGATTGGGAATGAGAGGGGATTGGAAGAAAACACCACACCTTTACATTCTCCTTCACGGAACAAATTCGCTAAAAAGTCACAAAAACACCCACATTTTTAAAATGTTTAAGTATTTTAAGGTTCAACAAAAGTTCCTTGCATTAGAACAAAAAATTCTTCACCCGTGTTCATACGTGTGGGCCTCATTAAAATCCGAACGTGGAATACGGGACGGAGGCGTCTTTCGTTTGCGTTTCTCTAACATGATTTCCCACACGTCCTCGTTTTGTTATTTTAACGAATCCTATTGGGACAAAGTCGACGATAACAAGGCGCTGTTTTGCAAAGAAAAAAAAAAAGAAGAGAAAATAGTCCCCTCCCCACCCCTTTCCTTTTCCAGCTCATTTGTTAGTAGAGTAAATTGTGAATAACTAGCAAACAAAAGTACGGTTTTTCCTACTCGTTGTCGTTTGGTACAATCTAAGTAAACAAAGAAAAGAAGTTTGGCTCTGCAAGAAGGACTGACAAGTGGACGACGTCACCTAGAAAGATCTTCTTGCTGCTAAATAATTTGAGATTAATAACCTGATTTGTTCCAATCTAATTCGCAAGCCCTGCTCTAACCGACTTAGGACGGTCGGGAACAATCAAAATAATCTGCTTCACTCGTTCTACCGTAGCAAATGGGAAGTCACAGTTGAGGTACAAAATAACACTAGATCTTGCAGTCAGCTTCAAAATAACACTAGATCTTGCAATCAGCTTCAAAATAACACTAGATCTTGCAGTCAGCTTTAAAATAACACTAGATCTTGCAGTCAGCTTCAAAACAACACTAGATCTTGCAGTCAGCTTCACGTTCTATTACCAAAAGCTAATTCTACATAAATGTTTTGATTTTGCCAAAGATTTATAATGCTCTGCCACACCACTTTGAAGACATCTGATTAACTCAGGTTTTCAAATCGAAGTTCTGAGAATGGGTTACTGACCTTGCTGATCTGAAATGGTATTTATTTTTTGGGTTTGGTACTGTTTACTATCTAGAGAGCTGGTTAGCGTATGGATGATGTCAAACCACTATACTATAAATTAATACGTAATAAGGATAACGCCTCCTATTCACGTTTCCTTAACATGAGCAAAGACCCAGCTTTCTAGTCTGTAGTTGTTTAGTCTGTAGTTTGAACTGTATAGACGTATCCACGTACAAGAAGAAGTCATTAGCCAAAAATGAAAATCACAATTCCAGTTCAAGCTCAGATCTCCGATGTGACAAATCGGAAATTAATAAAAGTTGGTTCACATGTTCACCGAGTCCAACAAAGCGCACATACCAAACATGCGTGGAAGAAAGACTGCAACAGAAATTAATCATCGAAATTTTCACTTAAACATGAGAAACCTATAGGTCAAACCTTACAGTAAAGGCTATCGCTAACTTGCGAGATGTTTTCGTCCTTTGTTTGACCACTTTAAGTCAGTTATTAACGCCAAAATTGAAACCCGCAACAGAATATAATCACAAACTTTAGCCGCCGTATTGTTTCCGTTTTCATGCCAGTGCTTTCTTTATGGCAGCCAGGAATAAAATTGATATTCGCCGCCACTGAAGAATTTTTCATTGGCGCACACCTCCAAACTGTTTACTTTAAACAATTCCGTAATAATAAATTAATAAATGCAGTACATAATTTTATTTTTTCAAAAATTGCAAGAGTAAATAAAAAAAACAATTAAATACGGACTGTAGTGGAGCGTAATAAATTTCAAAACAGTTTTCAGAATTTGTTGCTAGGCTACGTTGACGTTAGGCCTAACTACACAGGCGGATTAACTGGTTTCGCCACCGGCTTCTACGTGTGATTGCAGGCGTTGCTAGGTTATGGAAATGAACGACACAGTGCGTATTTCGAAAGAAAGGCCTTCCGAACTGTTACTGGTAGGAAAATACATACTTTTATTTGAAATGAATTCAACGAACGTATCGTAACGTGTCAACTGTGTAACGTTTGAAGCGAGTGACTGCCAAAAGCGTATCAACTTCAGAACGCGGTTTAGCATTACGCTGCGTCGACCAATGAAAGCTACAGGATATTGCCTAACTGATTTAGTTTTAAATTTAGCCAATGAACATCGACTTACAGTGATAATCACGCAGTAGCTTTTGAAAGCTACTGCGTGATTATCACCGTAAGTCGGTTGTGATTGGGCGAATTTAGTACACGATCAAGTGAGCAAATTTCGGTCAGGGAAATTCTCAGTGTAAATCGTTTTCGCTTTCGATTTGCCGGGGTCTTTTCAGTGTAAGTCGACCATGGTCCTCGTTTTGCGGAAAGAAAACAAAAATTCTCATAGGAAATTGTTGAGTTGCTAACTTTGGTGAACAAGTCAGACAGTCTTTCCCCATACACCTCCATTCCCCCCCCCCCATGTCAAAGGGAAGATCTCAACGCACGAGGTGTTGTACTTTATTCTCTGAAAAACTTTTCCGTGACCGGAAACTTCCAAGCCGTCGTATTTATTGCATGCAAACTTTAAAGTGAACAACTCAAAATTTGTTTAAAAAAAATGAAAGCCGGCAAGGACAAACGAAAAGGATAGTCATTCCACACGCTAATCTGAAGCACTCAGGTGGTGTTAGTGACGCACAACCTACGCAGCACCCAACGATAATTGAATTCATTGCGGGATGAGTGTGGGATCAAGATGGTGGAATAGAAACAGATGTGTATTATTAATTAAGATGTTCTTGTGCCAGACGGGAGTAAAAGGGAAAAAAAATAATGGTGGGATTTTGGCTTAGATCCAAGGTGTGGCATGGAGCCATTTATACCTCTGCTCAATTCGCTCAGCCCGCCTGCCCTCCTGCA
>JAHWFP010009797.1:0-15199 GCA_023313725.1 Lithobius niger
ATTTTCTGAAAAGATCAAATGTTTGTATAAGTACAGCATTTTTCAGTAAAAAATATGAGAATTACTGATATCAAAATAATTAATAACTTTAAGAAAAATATATAACTGCAATAAATAAAAATATTTGCAAAGAATAATTAAAAACCTATTACGAATATCACATATTGCTTCCTCGTAATTGCCATACCATTTAATATAATTGGAATAATTAATTAATTGCCATATATATTTTGGTGTATAGTAAAGAAATCATAAGAATGGAAGGATACAGAAGGATAAACGAAAAACTTATTATTATAGTTCATCTTTTGAAAATTTAAATTACTAATTTACCTTGACCTTCTGATTATTCAGAAATGCAAAAAAAAATTGTATAAGTTACAGTATTTTTAAGTCGTAAATGTAAGAACCTCCAACATCAAAATAATTTATTATTAGTTTTACATAAGTTTGGATCTAAATGCTGAATATGGATTAATTTAATGGTTAATCAAATTGTGTTTTGTATGTTTTAACACAGCCGTTGAAATTCCGAAAGTATTAAAATAAAGTACCTGCATCTGTTAGCAACCGTTTGGATGGATAATACGTGTACAATGCTGTTTGAATCCTCTCTTGTTTAGAAAAGTATGAAATTCTTCAGCACTTTGCCAGAGATGGCGATTTAATTAGGTTCAATGATACTGATATTAGCTAATAATTTTTTGTCCTAATGTTGGCAGGAGCATCTTTGATCTTGTGTAGTGAGACGTAACAATGTTAACATGCTGTCAAGGTATGTTTCGGCTGTAGCATTGTTGTAGCCCAAGAGAGCATTCCCTTCCTAACCATCGTAGAGTAAGCCACGGCACATGTAAAGTCGTCCTTAGAGGAAGTATTAGGTCTTGCCCAAATAAATGGACTCATATTGTGACTAACCATCACTGCCCTCCTACAGCCTCCATTCCTCGCTGACATGGGTTATGGGCCCAAATCTCCAAAAAGGATGCTGAGGGCCATTTCACTTTGAAGCAAGGTCCTCCGAAAAGTCCAGGAATCCACTTGTAAAGCCTCCATCCAAGATGGTGAATCGAACGCCAACCAATGATCAAAAGTAAAGACGCAAACCGAAGTCCTCTAAATTTTGTTCTACCTAAATTTCATACGTTCATTGGTGTAGGCTATCTTAAGAAATTAATACCGTGTTTATGAGCTAACTATCCGGTACCCATTTACAACTTTTTGCTACTAGGCGCTTTTATTTACAACTTTTACAATTTGTGTAGTCGCAATGCATAATCAATGATTACAAAACGTCACTCATAAGGGTATTGAGTTGTTAAGTGCTAATAACTTTGAATTATGGGATTCTCGAGTAACCTTGCACTTAAAAGCACGAAGCCTTTATAGACCAGACCTAACCTACATGCTGCGGGCAATGCGCGCTCAGCATTGGACGAAGCTAACACGAAATGCTAAGAATTTCTTGTTAAATGCATATCAAACTCTTATGCTCAGATATACTGCAAAACAGCTAGGGTTAAGCTAATCCTACATGGTTTAAAGGCAAGATGTAGGACACAAAACCCCCAAATGCAGATAAAACTGTACGATCAGTTAATAAATGCACGACTAGGTACAATGAGAATACAGGACTACTTTAACTAAATACTATGGATAAGCCAATAGTGCACCCAAGTAGGTAAAAGATATTAGTGATGCTTAGCTAGTACATTTTTGTTTAAAAGGCTTAAAACGCCGATGACTTGCAGATATTAATACAAACCTTACGAGCTAGAGATGACTTAACACTTGATTCTTTAGAGAACATTTTGTAAAGGACAGATAGCACTAACCCAACTCAAAGCTTTGATTTTAACAGTGTAGGAGCTTCCCAATGAATGCACTCAGTATTTTTTTTTCTTAAAGGGGAAAAGGATACAGGGGAAAGGCAAACTATAGGGCAAATCACCATAACCAAAATAGGGAACAACCTAAACTGAAGTGTACGCGGTGTGGATTGCAACATCATGAGGAAAGGGATTGTTTCCATAAGCAGATATACATGCAGCAAAGAGGGAGACCATTCAATAAAATGACTGGGGCAAACTTTCTCTCGAGCGAAACTGAGCAACGTCTTTTGTCTCCTAATGACCACCCAAATAATGCAAATAACGCAGCCACTTCAAAGGAACACATATTTATGGCCCGCTTAACAGTGTTTTTCGCATGTACGCCCGTGAAGGATGACTTAAATTTGTATAGTGAGTCAGGAGCAAATAGACATTTATGTAAACATCTCCATTGGCTGAGGCATATACAACCGGTAAACATAACGAACTACCTAGCAGGCAAAGAGCATTCTATTAAGGCAACTTATAAAGGGACATTAAAATTGTTTTATGGACAAACCTCAATCCTACTAACTAAAGTACCATACTCCCTTGATGCGATCGGTAAACTGGTATTAACACCACTGCTAGATCGAAAGGGTGCTATGGTAGTGCATGGTGAGGGTTAAATTAGAGGTTATGGTAAAAACAGATGCCTTTTAATTGAAGGATATTTGCAGTCAAATGATTCTTGCAGACTAAACGTTACTGTGGATATTCCCCTGCCCCGTTCCACAACTAACAACACCCAAATGTTAGAAGAAACGGTAGAACTCGTACAAGTTAACTCGAGTCAGTGTAGTTATGACCATGAAATTAACCAATCGATCTTGTGGCATCAAAGGTCGAGGCATCCCAGTCAAGAAGTAATGAAATTAGTTAAGCAAAACGGACTGCTGAAAAATGTTTCTATGGAAAATGGTAAAATCGGTATTTGTAATTTCTGTGTGCGTAGCAAGTCGACACGTTTACCCTATGCTCCACACCGTGACATAACTGCAGATTAATTTTGCAACTTATACAATGCTGATTTTTTTTGCCCAATTAAGGAGAAAAGTTATCCCAACGTCAGGTAATGTTTTTTTCTGATCGATGACTTCTCCAGGCGTATATTTGTTTACTTTTTGGGGCACAAGAGTGAGGCATTGTAAGCCATAACCCTGTTTGTTCGCCAAAAACTAGTGGAAACTGGAATTATGCTATAGACACTACATAGTGACAATATTACGGTTTTCCATAGCAACTGTTTTAGAACAGTTGTCCAAATCAATGGCATAAAACTTATGTTTAGCTGCCCTTCCTCTCCACAACAAAATAGCTGTATTGAATGAGCAATATGGACTATAGTGACGCAAGCGCAATCACTGTTTTTTGATTCGGTTCTTTGGCCTATTATTACATTGACCAAATATCGAGTGTCACATATGACACGAAAGCAAATCGTGCAGTATTCTTAGGATATGGGAGCAAAACCGTACGCTATTTACTGCTAGATATTGACAGCCAAAAACTTTTGTATTCTAGAAATGTAAAATATGATGAAAGTGTTAATGGTTCCTACTTTCTTTTTCTATCTCGACCTCATGCGATTGACGATGATGACGATGATGACGTGTCTGTGATTGAAAGGTCCCACCAGTGACCACATCCTCTTCACCCCGATATTTTACCACCCGATCCGGATGAAGACCCGCCTGACTAAGGACAAGGACATTTACCAGTCTATGCACCTTACAGACCATGTGGCAAACCACCTGGAACTACCAAATAGGTTATGAGACAACCCCGAGAGAGGGAAGCTCGAAATGATGTTGTAAACGTCCAATGTGCTTCGACGAATTCTCTTAGCCTTATTGCCTGTTCTCCTCATGAGAGAATTAGGTGGAAAAAATCAGAAAGTGAAATAGGGCCACAAGAAGAGCGAATTTATTCAACTTCAAGCTCTGATGGCGAAATACCGCCTTTATTAGTTCTAAGTAGTTTTAAGTCATTGTCAGTTCCACCAACAACACTTACGACGAGGCGGTAGATTCTGTTGAATCAACTCAACGGTCTGAGCCCATGCAGAATGAAATAGATTTATTGAACTCATGGAGTGTTTGTTCTTTGGTGGGACGAGCCCTAAAGCAAAAATTGTTTGGCGTAAGTGGGTTTATACCAGGAAGACCAATCCAGATGGGTCATTGAGAAAATTTGTGGCTAGGCTAATTGCAACTTCTTCAGGTAAAACTAATGACAAAGTTATAATAACATACAGTCCAGCAATAAGGCACTCAAGTGTCCATATTCTGTTACTTATTGCTGAGCCTAATCAATATGTTGTACTTTTTTCGACACGGTTACAGCCTATTTATTCGCAAGACCTTTCTCGAACTATTTACCTTCTTCAACCACCAGACTTTATTAAAAAGTGGGAGAGTGGACAGGTACTTGTTTATTTACTGAACAAGAGCTTGTATAGCCTAGTAGATTCAGTAGCGCAACTGGTATTATACCACCAGTGATGTACTGCGTAAATCTGGCCTTACTCAGGCTGAGCACGATCCTTGTGTTTTTTTATGCTTTCACCACACATGTATTCTTAGCTTTGGTGTGTGGGTGGATGACACGATTGTAGTGGGAAATAATGATGAAGTCAAAGACAGTTTAATTGCTAAACTTAATGGATTAATAGAAGTAACTGAAGTAAAATCGTAGAACTACTTAGGGTCTTGGATTAACTGTTCCAGCCAAGGCATAACTTTGGGGCACAACAACTACTATGTCTTAAAGAAGTTGGAGTCTCATGGAATGCAGGGTTATAAATAGTTTAAGTCATTAATTGCTGAGACCAAATACATTGACAAGTGTGAAGGTTCTGCTACAGTGAACCCAACTGTATTTCAGGAGTTAATGGGTCTGTTATTATTTTTGTGTAATAATGGGAGACCCGACATACAGTTTATCAATATGCTATTGTCTCAATTCAACCGAGAACCTAAACTACGCCATTTCGTTGCTGCAAAGCATGTGTTAAGGTACCACGAAGGAACATCAGATTTTAACTTATATTTCCCCGGAAGCAAATTGGATATGCTAATAGCCTCGTGTGATGTGGATTGGGACAGTTGGGAGATAGCAAATCCATTTCGAGTTACTGTATTAGGGTAGGCAATGTTCCTTTATTATGGAGAACTAAAAAAACTACCTGTAGTGAACCTTTCGTCATACGAAAGTGAAGTTGTCACTGCTTCAGATGCGTTAAAAGACGTTACCTATACAGGGCGTCTTGCATGAATTGCCACCTTATTGCGTTAAATATCCTGTAGTGTTTGAAATGGACAGTAAATCCGCTATCGATTTGGTATATCGTGGTGGAAGTAGCCACTCGATGCATTTTGCTAGACGAGTTAACTTCTTACGAGATGAAGTAGAGTGTAGCTACATAAGTCTTCAGTACGTCTGTTCTGAACGTCTTGTCTCGGATATTTTTACCAAAAAGAATAGCGGTCTGAAATTAAAACGAGTAGTTCAAGTAGAGCTCTTGTTGTATTAAAGGCTAAGATGTCTTAAATCGTTTGGTAGCTCTGTGTGTCAGTTATCGGCCTCAGGCTTATTTTCTGGATGCACGTTTCCTAAAAAAAACTTTTGTCTTTCTCAACGTAAGCCGAGGAGATTTCTTGGGTTTGTATTACAAAACCCCCATTTTTTGAGTTACTGACACGTGTTATATCTTTTAAGTTAATTTATAGTGGAATTGGAAAGTTTCCCAATATCACTATTTATTTTGTTATATACATCCACGAAAAGTTGGTGCGATCCCCTTTTTTATTCCAATGCAAATCTTTTTTAGTATGTATAATTTACCGGTTTTTTAAGTGTGGGTGTTGGTGTTATGGATGACGAAATCAGTTAAGTCTGTGTATGCGTAGTTCTGCTTATAGAAAATGTAAAAATATTGAGAAATTCAATTGATTCTTGGTTAGAGGAAATAACTCCCATATTTCCTTCTTCATTTCGATTAGTGTGACACCTTTTTGGAATTTACTGTGTCGTAATACTTTTTTCACTAATACAACTAAAACACTGTTTAGAGTTTCTTGTTACTAATGTAACAGCGAAATAAATGTAACAAGCTTAACTTTGTATCAACGATTTTTAAAAGAAGGGGTATTTTGGCCGAGCATGTTTGATCTTGTTTAGTGAGACTTAACAATGTTAACGTGCTTTCAACGTATGCATCGGCTGTAGCATTGTTGTAGCCCAAGAGGGCATTCCCTTTTTAACCATCTAGTGTAAGCCATTCTTAGCAGATGTATTAGGCCTTGCCAAAATAAATGGACTCATAATGTGACTAACCATCACTACGCTCTTCACTGCCTTCATTCCTCACTTATACTTAGTGGAACTCTTCTTGGCTTCCAACAGCAGATATGAGACAGCTGAAATGAATGACAGTCAGCCATGATGCGCGCAAAGAGCAAGAGATACACAATGGTACACCAGCACAATGTAGGAAACCATACATCAAGGAAGTGTGGTACATCCTGATACCTGCCAAGACAAGCAACAATATCACGCTTTACAATACGATTCTATTCTTCCAGGCATAAACCAAGATTCTAAGTCTGAAGACAAGACCGAATCTTAATGGCAAAAACTGAATGATCCTTTACCTCCGGTAACTCTTGGTTAGCCTGGCAGTGAAGTATGCATGCTGATTTCTTGGAACTCTAGTAAGGCATGGGATCCAAGAAAACATTTCCGTTTTATCTTGGCCTAAGAATGTCATTAGTAACTCTTGTTGGGTAGGTTGAAGAAGTTTGTGTTCTGCACTGGAGTCTCGGTGACAGTTAAGATAGGGCAGCTTTTATGCAACAGTACATTCTTGCTATCCAAAAGCTATTTGCAATTTTGCATGTCAAGTAGTTCAAGTTTGTAGAAACGAAAACAGACCATTGTGTGCTGGCAGTGTTTAGTCCACCATTTTTTACATCAGTATAAATTATTTTCAAGTTTGTGATAAATCAATGGTTTCATGACGCATTGATCATATTTCGAAACTCGAGATACAAGGAGACAATCCCCTCCCTCATTGTAACCACGGTTACTGAGTACAAACAACTCGAAAGCCACATACTCCATTAAGAGCGTGTTTACGCAACGACTCGCCTTTGGATTCTCTCAGCTGAAATTTAATCCCGATGGCAAAGGAGTCGTTGCAAAGGTAACAAGGCTACCTGGATTAGCTAAATCCGACATCGTTTGAGTAAATGCTTGCAGTCTTATAATTCGTGACGGTAAGATAGAGAATTTCTCCTTATGAAACAATTTTCCCAATCGCTTCTAAACTCAACTATTGACTCGTTTTTCAGAGCAAAGCTAAAACTGCCGCCGTGTTGGAATTTCATATAATTTCTCGCTTTTAGCTGAGAGAGGCAAAGGCGAGTCGTTGCGTAAACGTGCCCTAAACGCGAGTAGAACCAGCAACTTTATTATTAGCTAAGAATATGCTAGTATAAAAGAGAAAACATACATTGGGAATCGTTGCACACATTCACTGTAAATCTTCTAGCGTTCCACTAACAACAAAACAGGGAGGCTAGCCATTGCCATGTACATACAAAACGTTGGATGGAGCTCATGTTCATTCATGCCCAAGAGCCAAAACACAACATAATTGAATTAAATAAAATACCTGCATCTGTTAGCCAAACGGTTGGCTGCATAATACTTGCACAATGTTGTTTGAATCATCTCTTGTTTACAAAAATATGAATTTTTTCAGCACTTTGCCAGAGATGGAGATTTAATTAGGTTCAATGATACTAAGATTAACTAATAATTTTTGAACATAAATGTTACAGGTGAAATGAAGAAAATATTTAAAAAATATGAAATAGAAAATTTATAAAAATTTTAAAAAATGTGATATTGGACGTTTTGAAAATATAATGGCTTCTATGGGTTTTGATTTAATGATCAATACCAAAACAAGAGAAGGTATCTGCTTGGGAAAATTAACAATCTTGTTTTGATCCCTTTTTATTGACTCATTTTAATCTGGTATTGGTGGGTTTGTTGTGAAAATGAATCTTACTGATCATTATATTACTATTTTAGAATTCTGGAATGATACATGTAGTACAAACTGTGCACGTCTAAATCGGAAGCTTGGTAGAAAATTAAATCACCATGATATTATAAGGTCATATAATGTTAACTTTAGAAATTTTAGACACTTACAATACTGTAAATATAGTTTTGCAAAGAAAGCTGTAGAAAAGCCTTGGCACCTGGTTTCTTTGATTATTCTGTCTTTCTGACTATGTTACATATGTGGGCATACAAGCAAACAGTGTGTTCATCATACTTATGGTATGAATCTTGACAAGATATGGGTGTAAGGAATATTTTTAACTCAACGCGTCTTTTCGTTAAAGGCGAGACATTTTTTCTTTCAACTAATGGTTACTGTCGATATCAACAGCTACTTACTTAATTTGGCTACAAGAAATCATATTCAGACAGCCTCAAAAGGTATACAAAGAATGCAGTTTTTTGGGGGTCACATTATTTTTGGACCTTGAGTGCAGGTCAAGATTTTTTCATTTCCTCTGCCCACGCCCTACTCCATCCATAAATAATGACTGGCTCCTCAATTTAAAAAAATTTTAATCAAGTTCCCAAAATTAAAAAGATGAATAAAATATTGCATCTATTACCAGAAATATTTGTATGAACCCTTCTAATAAAACTCTAAACCCATTTCAAAAGAAATTGTTGATATTCTTAAGAACATTGTAGTAAAAAGTCTACAGGAGATGGCGGTATTTTTTTTAATGGAACACAGGAGCTGGAACAGCTAATGGGTGAAACACATGGATCCAATGGAAACGTATAACAATGAGAACGAGTTTGTGGATACGTCGGTAGACTTTTTGTTGACTTCTCCTTCATGACGACTGAGGAACGAAAAGGTTAAAATTTTGCGTGTCAATATAGGAAGCTGTAGGTAACACTGGGAATCTTTTCTTGCAACAATTGTTGCTGCTCAACTCAACTGGGATTTAATTGTTCTCACTGAAATAAATATCAAAGAAGAGAAAGCCCACATTATATACCCCCCCTGTGGGCTGGGGGTAGAATAAGCCCACCGTACCCCTGCGTGCCGTAGAAGGCAACTAAAAGGGAACCCAAGATCACGGTCTGCTAGTGTGCCAAGGGTCTGCGTGGCGGAGGGTTTTTTGGTCCGTCTTTAACACTAGCAACCTCAACACTACGGTTTGCGAGTGCGCCTATGGTGTGTATGGCGGGCAGGTTTAACACCCGTCGCAAGCACTAGTCCGAAAGAGGTGAAGGGACATCCGGACAAACCGGGCCCGGGGTGGCTGCTTAGAGGATGTTTGGCGGTTTGAATCCCCTTTTGGGTTTGATTCCGATTTGCCCATTCTAGCCACTGGGCTTTTCATCCTCATCCCCCAGCATGTTGGCCGTGTGCTGCAACCTAGTAATCCGTGGAGGCGGAGATCCTGGCTTTCGGGCTTTGGCTCCTTATTCCGGAGGACGGGTGGCCTGGGCGAGCCGGCCTAAGGTCAATCGGCTATGACCTTTCGGGTCCTGTCGATGTGGGGAGGTGGCTTGTGCTGTATCCATCTGCATCACGGACCCGAACTGTTTGGGTTATCGAGGGAGGTGGTGTGTACGGCTTCCTTGGTGGCCTCGCCTCTCGGCATGCTTAGGCTGCCACCTCACCGAGATAGACGGCGGTGTTAGCTTCCTGGTGCAGGGCCCTGGATATGCGGCTTCCGGCCCTGCATCACCCGAGTTCCGCGCGGAGCTTTCTTTTCTGGGGAGCGCACCGCAACGACTTCTTTTTTGCTCTCTATGGCAACTTCTTCCCTCGCCTCCCCCACAAAATCTTCTTCCCCCCAAAATTCTTCCCCTCCTCGCCACACTAGCAAGCGCCAGAGGAGGGAACCTGAGATGGTTGGGCCTAATGCCCAGTTACCAGACGTTCGTAAGAGTCGGGACCAAGTCCCGAAGTTCCTGGTGGTGACAGGTGAGGGCCGGGATGTTACACAACTCGGTCCTTTCGCTGTCTACAAAGCGCTAAAGTGGATCTGTGGTTCAGATCCGAAGAGTGTCTCTCGGCTCCGTGCTGGGGGATACCTTGTGGAGGCTGCGGACGATGCTCACGCAAAGAGGCTTTTGAAGGCGAGTGCACTGGGGTTATGCCCGGTGCGTGTGGAGCCGCATCGTACCTTAAATAGCAGTAAGGGGGTCGTGACGTGCTTTGATTTGAGGGGTCTCAGTGATGATGTCATCCTGGACGAACTCAAGTCACAAGGCATTACGGCCGTTAGGCGTTTGACGCGGAAAGGCGAGAATGGTGCCCAGCCAAGTGACACCTTTTTCCTGACCTTTGATTCGCCGGTTGCACCGCAGCACATTACTGCCGGTTACCTGCGGTTGAAGGTCAGATGTTATGTCCCGAACCCAATGCAATGTTACCGCTGTCAACGCTTTGGTCATACCAGCGGTTCGTGTAAGGCTAAGCCAACCTGTGTTAGCTGTGCTCAGGCAGCCCATGAGGGCACTGATTGTGCTGCCCCGGCGCGCTGCGTCAACTGCGGTGGTCAGCACCAGGCCTCTTCACGGGACTGCCATGTTTATGATGAGGAACGTCGTGTTCAGGAATTGAAGGTTAAGGACGGGCTTTCCTACTCGGAGGCCCGGAAGAAAGCCAAACTATCGGCGCCGACGCTAACGCGTTCTTTTGCCCAGGTGTGCAGTGCGCCCTTGCCTGGCCCAGTTAGTGAGTCTGCTGATTTGGCGGATTTGCGCGCTGAGCTTAGGTCTTTGACGAGGACGGTGGGCATGCTTGTTACTTTGTTGACCCAGCAACATCCATCTTTGCAGGGTCTTTTGGGTCCTCCAGACCCGGTTGCTGCCATGCCGTCGACTTCTGCCCAGCCTGCAAATGCTTCTGCTTCTGCTCCTGTTACTGTTCCTGTTCCTGATGCTCTAACTGTTCCCAGGCAGGTGAAGGCTTCGGCTAAGCCTCCGCCTGCCCGGAGTGCGCCACAGAAGCCGTCGAAGACGAAGGCTTCTGCTGGTAAAGCCTCAACTCCGCCTGTGAAGACGTCTCCACCGGGAGAGACGGTGAAACGGTCGTTGAACGGCCAGCTTGCTGAGGGGTCCATTGCGTCCCCTCAACATTGTGATACTACTCTGCCCATGGAGCAGGAAGAGATTTCCTGTTCTAATTCTCCGGAACTTTTTCCTCCTTCCGAGGACAACTTTGTTCTGAACCTCACTCCATCTTTTGATTCGGGTGAGGATTCAGATGTTTTCGGATCGCCCAGAGGAGGAGTTGAGGAGGATGGTGTTGTCTTTAGCCCGCCCTAATGCCTGTGCATACCATCGTTCAGTGGAACTGTCAAAGTTATCGGACCCATGCAGAAGAGCTGCGGCTGCTTTTGTCGCATTGGCGACCTCTGTGCTGCTGCCTTCAGGAAACTTGCTTTAAGGCGTCGGATAATCCGGTTGTTAGGGGTTACTCTGTCTACCGTCTGGATGCAGACCCTGTGCCACGTGCACATGGTGGTGTTGCAGTGCTGGTTCAACACTCTCAGCCGCATGCCAGTGTGCCTCTGCACACTAGATTTCAGGCGGTAGCAGTTCGAGTTTCTTTCCAATTGGATATTACTGTCTGTTCGTTTTATTTGCCACCGGATGAGGTCTTTGGGGTTGGTGACCTGGAGGACCTGGTTCGACAGCTTCCTGCCCCGTTCCTCTTGCTGGGCGACTTTAACAGCCACCATGTCCAGTGGGGAGGACCTAATACTGACAACAAGGGAAGGATCCTTGAGGAGTGGATGCGGAGGGGGTCCGTTTGCATCCTGAACGATGGAGCCATGACACACTGTAACTTGGCAACGGGCAATTGGTCAGCGGTGGACTTGGCCTTTTGCTCGCTGGCCATCCCAGTTCACTTCACTTGGGCTGTCACTGTTGATCTGCATGGAAGCGATCACCTCCCCATTGTGTTGTCCACAAAACAAGGGGGTTCTGTGGCTTCCAGGCCAGCCCGGTGGGCGCTTAAGCGTGCTGAATGGTCAGCCTTTGCTGAGGCTGCTGTGTTTCAGCGTGCGGTTGAGGACTTTTCTGATGTGGATGAACTTTCCACTCATTTCACTGATGTGGTCCTTGCTGCTGCTCATGCTACTATCCACACACCCGCGGCGGGTTCCTGTTCCGTGGTGGACGCCTGCTTGCGGACAGGCCATTCAGGCCCGCCGGCGAGCGTTGCGTGCATTCACGGTCAGCCCGACTACTGGCAACTTTGTAGCGTTTAAGCGATGTCGTGCCCGTGCCAGGTATGTCATCCGTGAGGCTAGGCGTGCTTCGTGGGCAGCTTATGTTTCGTCGATCACGCGCTCCACGCCTGCTCAGCAGGTGAGGCGGAAGGTGCGCCAGATCTCTTGGAGGAGCGTGCCTTCCCCGGTTTCACAGCTGAAGGTGGCGAATACCGTGATCTCTTCTGTGCCAGATATCGCCAATTGTCTTGCATCTGCATTTGCGCAGGTCTCGAGTGATGACCATTATGATCCTGATTTCCTCGGGATTAAGCGTAGAGAAGAGGCTCGCTTTCTTGACTTTCGCTCCGATGGGCTAGAGGAGTACAATTTACCATTTACCTGGCAGGAATTTGTTTCAGCTTTGTCCAAGTCGCATGACTCCGCCCCGGGGCCTGATGATGTTCACTATCAACTGTTGAAACATCTGACACTTGCCTCCCAGCAGTTCTTGCTGGGGATGTTCAACCGTGTGTGGGCAGAGGGCTCTATTCCAGCAGCGTGGAAGACAGCAGTGGTCATCCCGATTGTAAAACCGGGCAAAGACCCTACTTCTCCTTCCAGTTATCGCCCAATCGCTCTGACTAGCTGTGTCTGTAAACTTATGGAACGGATGGTCAGTGAGCGGTTGGTGTGGGTGTTGGAATCACGGGGATTCTTATCTGTGTCCCAGTGTGGCTTTCGACGGTTTCGGTCAACTATCGATCATCTAGTTGCCCTTGAATCAGATGTGAGGGAGGCTTTTCGCCTGCGTCATCATCTGGTTCAGGTTTTCTTTGACTTGGAGAAGGCGTATGATACGACGTGGCGTCATGGGATTCTCCGTAATCTCTATAACTATGGCTTGAGGGGACAGATGCCACTGTTGCTTTCTGCTTACCTCTCAGGCCGTTCTTTTCGCGTTCGTGTCGGGGCGACTCTTTCCCGCCCGTTTGCCTTGGAGAATGGTGTGCCTCAAGGAGGTGTTCTTAGTGTCGTCTTGTTTGCTATAGGGATCAACCCCATTGCTCAGCAAGCTGCTGTTCCCCAGTCATTGTTTGTCGATGACTTCGGCCTGTGCTTTCGGGCAGCTCGCATGCAGACCTGCGAGCGGCAGCTACAGCTGGCAATTAACAAAGTCCAGACCTGGGCGGTAAGTAATGGTTTCCGGTTTTCTCCGGACAAGACTGTGTGCATCCACTTTTGCCGCCAACGAACACTGCACCCGGATCCTTGCCTGTACTTGGGACAGGCACAAATTCCTGTTGTCCACAGGCACGTTTCCTGGGTCTGATATTCGATTCCAGGTTGTCTTGGCTTCCACACTTACGTCAGCTTAAAGACAAGGCTTTGCGGGCGCTTAACATCTTGCGGGTCCTGTCGGGCACTTCATGGGGTGCCGATCGCGCTGCCATGTTGCGCCTCTACCGAGCCCTTGTCCGCAGCAAACTTGATTATGCGTGTATGGTCTATGATTCGGCTAGTGACTCCACTCTCCGGATGTTGGACACTGTGCATCACAGTGGCCTGCGTGTGGCGACTGGGGCTTTTCGAACTTCTCCAGTGGTCAGCCTCTATGCTGAGGCCTCGGAGCCACCTTTGGCCATTCGTCGGCGACAGCTTGCCATTCAGTATGCTGTGCGTTTGCGTGCTGTGCAATCCAGTCCTGCTTGGTCCATGGTTTTTGGGCCAGACTTGCGAGTCGGTAGACGCAGGGTGGGTAAGGGTTATTTCCGCGATAGGCTCCAGCAGTCCTGTCAGGAGATAGCCTTTGAAATGCCCTGCGTCTTGAGGCTTGGGAGAATGCCAGTTGCCCCTTGGCTTGTCCCAGGTGGCAGTTTCATTTTTGCTCTGGCGTCCCTCCCGAAGGGTTCCACTCTACCAGCAAGGTACTTACAGGAGTTCCGGCAGCTGAGTTCTCAGTACGCCGGTTATCAGCGCCTGTTTACTGATGGGTCGAAGTCCGACGTTGGCGTGGTGTGTGCTTGTGTGTGTAAGGGTGTAACGGTTGCCCATCGCCTTCCATCAAGCTATTCTGTGTTCTCTGCAGAGCTTTTGGCTCTTGGTTTGGCGGTGGAATGGATCCTTGACCTTCAGGGCACGCATTTCATTGTCTTTAGTGATTCCATGAGTGCCCTGGAGTCCTTGGCGAATTACAATCCTCGGAACCCCTTGACACAACGTGTCCAAGCTTTGCTTTCCCGCTTGCCTGGCCAGCGGAAAACCGTGCTTTTCTGCTGGATCCCGGGCCATGTTGGGATTGCAGGGAATGAACAAGCTGATTCTGCTGCGAAAGGGGCCCTTTCTGGCCCTCTCGGTAGGGATCTCAGCCTTGTTCCCTCAGATGCCTTTCCAACTCTGCGTCTGAGGTTACACGCTTTTTGGCAAACCTTGTGGGACAGACAGGACGGTAATAAGTTATGGGCCATTAAAGGCACTGTCGAGGAGTAGCACTCGGCGTGTCGCCGCAGTCGCCGTGAGGAGGTTGTGTTGGCCCGTTTGCGAATTGGTCACACCCGACTTACTCACTGTTTCCTTTTGCAGGGGGTTGACCCTCCTGAATGTTCTTGGTGTCGACGGCCACTTACGGTCCGGCACTTACTTGTTGATTGTCGCCATCTTGATGGTGTTCGTCGTCGGTTCCATCTTCCGCATGACATTGCGCGTCAGTTGGGCGATAAGTCTGTCCTCCTGTCCGGTGTTTTTCAATTTTTGCAGGAGGTACAGATGTATGACAAGATTTAGATTAGGGGTTTGAATAACATCTCTGTAATGTGTGGTGCAGTGGCAACCCGGACCACTGCACTGTGACTGAGGTTGGCGCTAATGACCAAGTTGTCGACGCGCCATTAAGCCTCAATCCCCCCCCCCCCACATTATATACGATACACTACGATATCACACATTATATCAGATTTTGTGTTTGAACAAATAATGCGAGAGGAGGAGGCATCATGGTCTTCATCAAAGATGACAAAATTTAAAATATTAAGTGCAATCGTATAAAAA
>JAHWFP010009799.1:0-15196 GCA_023313725.1 Lithobius niger
CGAAAGAAGAAAGGATATGAAGGGAAAATCATGTCAACGCTTTGGTTACATTCACCTATACTTAGCCAAATCCGGCTTTATTTGGCCAACAGTACGGTACGTAGGTGAACACCTACAACAAATTGCCAATAGAAAAATGTGTCGATGGGGAGCAAAATGGGTCACAGCTCAGAACACAGGCCATGCACATGCGGCTAAAGAGCCACAGAAAATGACACTGACGATAAGGAAAAATAGCTACAGAAAAACGAAGCTGAAGATATGACAAAGGAGCCACACAAAAACGATGCAGAACATGCGGCAAAAAAAAACCACACAAAAATGAAGCAGAAGATGCGGGAAAAGAGCCACAGAAAAATAAAGCTGAAGATGGGGAATAGAGCCACAGAAAAATGAAGCAGACGATGCGACAAAAGAGCCACAGAAACTGAAGCAGAAGACGTGGGAAAAGAGCCACACAAAAATGAAGCCGAAGTTGCGGGAATACAGCCACACAAAAATGAAGCAGAAGATGTGGGAATCGAGCCACAGAATAATGAAGTGGAAGATACGGCAAAAGAGCCACAGAAAACTGAAGCAGAAGACACGTGAAAAGAGCCACAGAAACATGAAGCAGAAGAGGCGGGAAAAGAGCCACAGAAAACTGAAGCAGAAGACGCGGGAAAAGAGCCACAGAAAAGCAGAAGAGGCGGGAATACAGCCACAGAAAAATGAAGCAGAAGATGCGGGTGAAAAACCACTGAAAATAGTCGCATTCAGGCACAGAGGATAAACGTCAAGCAAAATGAGGTGTTGGCTGACATTTACACAAAATACACCGAAATCACGTTAAATAGTCCATTGAGACTTATCTATTTTAAGACTAATTTGATGACCTTCTCAAGATTGCCTGGACCATCATGCTGGATTTATGGCGGCATTCCACACATGATGCAGGAGACATGGGATGCCTGTAATACCTGACGACTTCCCTCCCAAATTACGAAAAAGAGCAAATATGCACAGTGGAGCATCCCAATCTGAAGCAAAGAGGTTTCAATTGTGTCAAGGAGATGTGGCCTATTTGGAGACAAGCTACGACTACCTCCTCCCGATGACTAGGCCTTGATGACGAATACCAGGCTGCAACATTAGGTTCTACTCTACGTCAAACTTATGATTAACCTGGTTCCATTCCCCCTGGCAAAGCAAGCCTCGGACGGTAAAAGTGCAGATCCTTTAGATCTGATAGTTCTAACGCAACCCGGCAGTTAAGTTGTTTGCATGCCTAGCTGCCGACATGTCATTAAGCCTCAATTCCCCTTCGCTTTCATTAGTTGATCCAAATATAGGGTTACTTTTTTACTTCTATCTAATAATGGCACCAATATAGTACTGACTGCACCACGGGATTGGGTGCCTCTTATGCTGTACATTGCGCTCTTGCATGGATTCTGCAAAGATAACAAAATATACCTGCGGCAAAATATTCCAAATATTACTAGCAGCAATCTGAGGACGTAACTCATTGTATGCAGTTCCGCCATACACACAGAAAACATTGATGGGTGACTGAAAGTACGAACCCGTGAGCCACAAATATAAGCACAACCAACCGCTGAATCAGTCTTGTACCAATCAGGAAAGAAGAGTATACCCCTCTTAAAGTGGCCGAAAGGATGCCATACTCCTGCAAGTTTTTTCCTGCGGAAGTGTCAGCCTTCTGGAACGCCAAAAGCGAATGATGCTAGTAAGTTCAAAAGTTACCTGATGAATAAAAGTTTATCAAACCCTGCCACATATTTGTGCAATTTCTAACATAGATTTCTAACAAAGGTTTAACACAGCAGTGGATTACTTAGTAGCCAGAAATGAAAATCAATTAATTTTTTAGTAACACGTAAGTTGATTTCTATTGTTTCTCACAGGTAAATTGCACACCTATGCATTTACTCAATTAAAAACAAAACTGAATTAAATTAATGATTAATATAGAACACATTCAACAGAAAATGTGTACTTTCAGTTTCAAGCTTATAGTAGAGCTACTTTCAACTGTGTAATTCCCACGTTAATAAATAACCGAAAAGGCTGGTACGTAAGCAGGGTAGCCTCTTTCTGTAATGAGTTTTTTCTTTTTCTTTTTATTTGTTGGAAGGAACCTGCCTTTAAAGGAACCAACCTCCAAACGAGTAACTTATTGATTGTTCTCGATACTCCATATCAAGTAGAGAAACCAGGTTTTATTCGTCTATCGTGTCCGTACTCCATATGAAGTAGAGCCACA
Organism: Lithobius niger; assembly: GCA_023313725.1. Classification (NCBI taxonomy): domain Eukaryota; kingdom Metazoa; phylum Arthropoda; class Chilopoda; order Lithobiomorpha; family Lithobiidae; genus Lithobius; species Lithobius niger. Next base: position 2,267 of record JAHWFP010009799.1, read on the forward strand.
AGGCTTTATTCATCTACCATTCTTGTTACTCCATATCTAGAAGTCACAAGACTTTATTCATATACTGTTCTCGATATCAACATTCAGTAGAATCCCAAGGCTTTATTCATCTATTGTTCGCTATACTCCATATCAAGTAGAGTGACGAGGCTCTATCCATGTGCCATTCTCAGTATTCCACATCAAGTAACATCACAAGGCTATATTAATCTATCGCTCTCGATACTCCGTATCAAGTAGAGTCCCAAGGCTTTACTCAAGCTACTGCTCTCGAGACTCCATATCAAATAGAGTCACTAGGCTTTATTCATCTGCCGTTCTCATTACTCCATATCAAGAATAGTCTCAAGGCTTTATTCATATACCACCCTCGATACTTCATATCAAGTAGAATCACAATGCGTCATTCATCTGCCGTCCTCATTACTCCATACAAAGTAGAGTCACAATGCTTTATTCATGCTTTAAGCAAGAAGTTCTGGGTACCTAAGCAGAATTTGATGGCGATGAGGCGATGGGTATGGGTTCTTAATTGTGCACTGATACTATTCACAGGAATTAAAAGCGTGGACTCAATACTAAGCTGGAAGACCAAATATACGAGATCTAATTCCTTTCATGTGAAGGTAGCATATTCGGTCTCATACCTAAACTATTGTTGAGGAGAAACTTTCGATTTGTTGAATAGCTCAAATTGCTTTTTAAAATCTCAATTCATGGTGAATTTACAGGCTTTTTTTCAGATTCTTTCATGTCCGAAAGCATTTCTTCTCCTATTTAACATAAAGGTGCATTGCAAACAGCACAGGCCATCACGACAACGATAAGCAATGACGGGAAAGATGGCGCACTAATGAAACATATATAGATGCTAGGAAACGTAAGAGGATCAGGCTTAGGCGAAAAGCTGGGAAGGCTGGCACGTATTTCTTTTCGCGTTTGTAATGCAACGACCTGTCTAATGGCATGCTTAGCTGACATGGGAAAAAACAGTAGAAAGAAATCGGAGGAAAAACAGGAAAACTTAAGAAAAACGCCTGGCTCTTTGACTTTCAGCGGCAGAGGAGAATGAGAGTGAGGAGGTTGAGGAAGAGGAGTACGTGAAATGGTAGAATCGTGTCTCATCCACATGAAGACCTGCGATTCTACGATACCTCATCACTACGAGTGAAGTGCCCTACTTGACTTTAAAAAAAAACTGTTAATCATTTACGCACCAATCCTTATCCTCACAACGAGAGACGTGCCCATTTATTTAAATTCAACATACAAACCAATGCTTGGTACTTGTTTGTCCTAAACTTTTCTGTTACGTATTTCTCACATTACATGCGTTAGCCCATTGTGTTCCGGCTCAGTTGGCTGGTATTTTAGGAAATTTTGAAGATGATGCACGAAGCGGTGATCGTATCTCGCGTGTCAGCCGGATCACGTTTTTAGATGGACAGGTTTTGGCTGTCCGGACAAATTTTTGGTTTGGTTTCTGGTGTTGTGTCTTTGGCCGCAGCGAGCGCTGGAGCGCGAGAGAGGCACGCAATTTGAAAAAAATATGAATTAATGAAACCTAAGTTATCATCGCATCATTTGAAATAGCGATTACTCTCTCCTGGTGACTCTAGGCTGGAATAATGCCGGACACGTCATTCATACGCTTCATAAAGGATGGTGGCACAGCCGGGAAAACAATGAATTTACAACACCTTGACAACAAATGCCGATTTACAGTAAATACCGACTAGCAAGAAACCCTGATCGCTATGATAAGGTAAAAATTAACGCCTGTAGAGATTATATCTTTGTATATATGCTCCACACAATTTCTTCAACATTACCGTTTTTTAACCTGGATACTTTAGTAGTTAGAAAAGTATACCTGTTTAAGATAAATGCTACACTACGTATCAAAATACATTTGTTTAATGTTTTTATACATATTTATTTGAGTATTATTAAAACAAGATAAAACTGTACTGTACTGTTATAGGTATTTTTGAAACTAAAATTAGGGACAAGCTAGAAACTAATATTGTGTTGTGAATATTTGATGAACTTTCATAATTCTTGTACGTAGTTTTTTAAGTGTTACAATTTGAAGGTGGCGGTAGCCATTGTAGAGGCATGTTGTAGTAAACTGATGTATATGATGAAGCTATTATCATTTGTCTGGATTTTTAGTTTTTATGTTGTTTTGCTCGCCCGGCTTCATGTGTTTCCCAGTTTGTTCATTAGGCAATAAGTTAGCAAATGCACATGTGTTCGTTGCTCATGGGAGCTGAGGTTAAGGTTGTAAAATAAGCTGTTAAATAAATTAGTTGGGAACCAACAGTTCAGTTGGAGGCATGCCTCTTTCCTTTGGAGTTCTTTCATGATACAGTTTTAGTGCGGCTAGGAGTTGGATTTGAGATTTACGGTTGAATGAAGTCGCAATTTTGGTTAAATTTGGAAAAAAACGGAAATAAATACGTCCAAGGCTGGAAATCAGTTTATTTTCATGGCATGGTTGGAAGAAGGAAGTAAGAAGGCTTGCCACGACTTACAGCATTTCGGGGTTGATGTCAACGAACGTTTGCCTAAAGACGTTTTAGACTTTCCTTCAGAATAGTAGTCCTAATTTTAAATAGGCCCGACCTGCATTTAGAGCAGACTCTAAATCAGTCCACGTTGGTCGAGCAAAAGTAGAGAAAAGAGAAAAGAACCAAGGAAAGCCTAGCACAAGAATTTAGGTTCACGCATGCGTGGGAAGCCTTTCACACAATTTTATATACAATATTTTACATTGCATTATATTGCATAGCAAATTCTAATATAATGAAAGAGGCCACAATATTCCACTGATCCCCCCCAGGGACCCAGTGGAGCGGGAAGTGCCAGCACTAAACGAACCTGAGGGCATAAGGACATCAGACGCAAGACAAGCCTAAGGGGTCAAGTTGATAAACGCCAGGACGATGGGGATGATAATACGAGGGTCCCATGTCCCAACGAACCAAGGCCCATCGTGTAACGGCACCAGGAGGTAAGCTCTACCCAAGGCCAACAGTCAAATAGAGGACTGGCAAGTTCCGTCACTCTAGTTTATGGATTAGGCCTTAACCCTTTTTAGCCTTAAAACCACTAGGTTGCCTTACTATTGGGGTCTATTTCAGAATCGGGTTGATAAAATTCTAAAACTTCAACAGCTTGGTAAATATTTTTGCTGACAATCTATCGTTAGAGGCTCGAGTTGACTTCAACTCTTAACTAAAACTTTAAGGTATTTTGCCTCGAGTAATTGGTAGTACTGGTCGCCAGTAAATCTTTCCTCGCTTATACTTGTCGTTTGATTTTTCCTGTTTTCACATAGATGACCTTGAAGTATTCAAGTTAACCGTTAAGCCGGACGTGTCCGTTGATTTCATTGGTTAAAATGGTCGGAGAACCATCATGGATATACTTGCCAGATACCCGCCATAAAGTTACCGCATCTGACAGTTACAGCGTCAGTGGATGACCAAACAGAACGACCGAATCAAAACTGCCATTTTCAATAACATACGACCCATGGCGACCTCGCTTCTATACCTGTCAATTTCAGCTCGACTGGAGCCCTTTGATAAGTTGGAATGACCGATTTTGGAGGCGTTACCAAATAGTTTCAAAGCTAAAAGAAATTTATTATTTAACATTTATGTTTCACCGACCGAGCAGTCATTGGAGGGTGTGTAACCAGCGGCTTATTACCTACGAGGCAGTTGAGGCAGTTGCCTCAGGTCCCCAACAAGGTAGAGACCCACATGGGGGCCGCAACAAGGTAGGGACCCACAACGCGCTTCTCATTATGCAACATAATATTTCTTTACACTTTTTACTGTTGACGACTGTTCCACTGTTACTTTGACACAATTTTATTATTAAGATAAGGATTTATTATTGCCAATGGATTTTATTAGGGCCAATGGAACTGCCGCATGGCCTCATATTAGGATGAGGGGCCCAGTATCAAGGTAAGGGGCGAGGGGCCCCATGTCGGGGGTGAGGGGCCCATCTTCAAAGGTCTGCCTCGGGACCACAACATGGGTTAATAAGCCCCTGTGTGTAGCACTCCATCCCCCAATGAAAAAATCGTTGCTGAAGCTCAGGGCCGCCCAGAGGTCAGATAGGCCTAAGGCTCCAGTTTTCTGTAGGCCTGCTCCAAGGGCAATTTCAGGACCTGTAATTTTTTTAGTACTGGGTGACACGAGGCCCCATGCAACTGAACGCACAGAACTGTTTGATATTTTTCCAGTTTTATTATGTGGCGGGCTCCTTTGAAACACAGGCTGGGCAGGGCCCCTAAAAGTACGGGCTTAGGGACAGAAGCCACACTTCCTGCCCCCTTTGGTCAGCCCTGCTGAAGCTACCTATATAAAAAAAAAGGCAACAGGAAGAATATGGCGGCCTAGGACCGAGCAGCCATTGGAGGTGTGAAACACCCCATCCCCTACAAAAAAAAAAACCACTTTGCACAGAAAACATAAAATAATACAAAATTTAAGGAGATAAATGGAACAAACTGCACGCAGGCAATGCCGTATTGAAGAAGAAACGATCGAAAAAACACACTCAAAAAGATAAGTCGAAATAAAAATCAAAAAATTAACCTTAAAAAAACCTTCGAATCTCAGTTTTAAAGCTGAAATGAACACAGCACTTGACGCCGGTGCCGACGATGTTGATGAGAAAGTCAACATCCGGTACCTCGTTTGTAGGCGCTCGCAAGCTGCTCTAGCGTCCCCAAACAGCGGAAGCCAGTAGACGCGTCCAAGTAATGGGACAGGAAAGGAAGACTAATGATGTCGACGAGATCTGAACCCACTATCAGAAGGATGGCTGGACCAACTGAATGGAGTCTATTAAATATCGATAGTTGCTTGAGGGAAACTTCAGATAGAGAAGGGAGCAATGGTAGGCAATAGAGAAAAGATTATAAACAACGTTCCAGCGGGATCAAACTGCTCAAACTATTGTTGACGTGGCACACTATTAAACATCTGTAGACCAGTTGAGTTTAATACACAATTAAAAAAAAAAGGAAGTGATATCACATCAAAAACCAAAACTGGTAAAAGAGACCGCCAAGTTCCGAATGGTTCGGCCTTTCAGAGGAGTGATAGCAACACATCAAAACACTCGCCAAGTTAATCGCACCGATTAATAGTTCGAAGGTTAAATAAAAACTAGAACATTGCTACTTTCGGTAGCAATGTACGTCTAAAGTATTATTCGGTGCGATTGACTTGGCGAATGTCTTGGTATGTTGATGTCACTCCTTTATGAGGCCGAGCCATTCGGAACTTGGCGATACATTTTGCCAGTTTTGGTTTTTAATTAGACATCACTCGTGCTTACCACTGTAGCCTAAACTGGACGGAACGTGAAATGGGCTCGATGGGTGTTAAATAAATACGGATGGAAACCTATTTACGTTGCCTTTTGGACTTGAAATGGCACACTGCCTGAGCGGTGAATTGAACCCATGACCATTGTATCCAAAGGACAAACAAAGTCCTATATGGCTTAGTGGTAGGAATTTGGTCTTTGGATGCAAAAGTCGTTGGTTTAATTCCCAGCTTAAGCAGTCTGACCCTTACGGCCAAAAGGCAATGTAAATAGGTTTGAATCCGTATTTATTTAACTGTATAGCCCAAAGTAAAATACCAATTTCACACCTACGGAAGCATATTCCGAGGTTCTTGCAAAAAGCATCGCGACAAGTGTGGTTTAGTAACATCACACACTACACTGGTGTTCGGTACAAAGTCATATGACGTGTAAGCCAAAGTGACGTTCTACACGAGATATGAACCAGCCATCAGAAGGATGGCTAGACGAACTGAATAGAGTCCGTACATAAGTATCGGCAGTAGCTAGAAGGACGTTCAGTTAGAGATGGGAGTAATGGAAGGGTGGTTAGGAGGTTAGGGTGGTTAGGAGAAGGGTAGTTAGGATTAACTATATCTTATAGTTAATAAGATAACTATTAACAACGCAGCAGCCAAGATTACTTACCCCATTAATGGGTTTAGCTAATTTCTCATAAATTTCATAAATTAACTTCATAAATTTCATAAAGACATCTAATTTCATAGATAACCTCGTGTAGTACCGAGTAGTACTGATTAGTACACCCAGCAATACCCTGTCACTACTAAGTATTCGAATAGAAAAGAAGACGTCGGCCAGTACGCTAAGAGTTTTTTGAATGTCCAAGCGGCAGATGTTAAGTGGAAGTGGAAGGCTTCGGTTGTTTTTTGCCGCAGGAGGGAGGAAACCAGAGTACCCGGAGGAAACCCTCGTGCAACGGGCAGGAAACAACCGGAGAAAAATCCATACATATATACTTCCTTTCACCGGGATAGAACCCGGTGCCGAACTTAAGCCCTACTCCTCGCGGCTACCCGTACACTGAGTAATACCCAGTTAGTACCGAGCAGTACGGAGTAGTACCGATTGAACATAGCTGAGCAGTACGGAGTAGTACCGATTGAACATAGCTGAGCAGTACGGAGTAGTACCGATTGGACATAGCTGAGCAGTACGGAGTAGTACCGATTGAACATAGCTGAGCAGTACGGAGTAGTACCGATTGAACATAGCTGAGCAGTACGGAGTAGTACCGATTGAACATAGCTGAGCAGTACGGAGTAGTACCGATTGAACATAGCTGAGCAGTACGGAGTAGTACAGAGAATAATATATACTTCATTGTTCGGAAATTACTAAAGCTGACCAATACCAACGCCTATCCGATACAAATCCTTTCGGTCAATTCAATGGAGCAATGACATTTGCCGCCATATTGACACCAGAATGGTACCAGTATGAGTTTTGGAGGGCATAACTACAAGGTGCACTACATAAAATGGAGGGAAAAACAACGGAAGAGTGGATTTCTTATGCTTAAAATAACGTTGTTTTCTCCAACAACAAAAATCGCGCGTTTTAGGTCTAAGAAATCACTCTTCATAGCATCGGTTTCAGTATGACGCCCTTCTGTTTCTCTCTGCAGTGCCCCTTGCAGCTAACCCACTAAGGCTCCAGCATAGAGTTATAAACAATAATACTACGTCGTGTCACTGCTCTATAATAAGGAACATGATTCGCGTATAATTTTTGTTCTTGCTCTACCATCTTCATTTTTCAGACTGAAGCAGCAAAACTTAGTTTAAATTTTTAATTTGCTTCTTCTCGTGCAAGCATGGGGATCAAGGCCAGTGACAGGATTACCAGGGCCTGGTACGAACTGGGAGTTGGGGCCCCCATATTTGATTTTTTTTAATAGCTACTTTTTTTTTAATATCTTCTTTAGCTTTCTGTATTTTGCATTTACCTCAATTAAGAAAAGGAAGATGGCTGGTGCTCGGCTCAGGTGATCGACTACGCTCAGGTTGAAATTCTCCGGATCCCTAAACTCTACAGGCTGGGTACAAATTGTACCCCTTGTCGCTGTCCCTCCCTGGTGGTGATCTAACTATTGATTTTCAGGATTTTTTGTTATTTTTTCATCTAGCAACTTGGGAACAACTTAAGCTACATGTCTGATATTAGCACTGTCCGAAATCTCTTGAAAGAAAGGTTAAACAACGTAAAAAGTGGCCATATTTGATGAAATAAATGGGAAAAAAAAGATGTTCGACTAAAACGACGAACCCAACCGATTCGATACCCCAATCATCGATGTTGAATAGCCTTAGCCTTAGGGATTATACTCCGAGATTGTTGTCTAAAGCATTCTGTTGGTTGCGGTTCAACGACATCATCTACATCGTTAAACAGGGTTCAGACAATTTTTTTATTCTCAATTTCCCTGACATTTCCAGGTTTTCCAGGTGCATCCGATGGCAATTTCCAGGTGTTTACAAGATGTTTAGTTAGGAAAACAGGCAGTAGCTAAGGTTTTTATTACTATTTGTACGAAAATAATCCAACATCCCAGAAAGTAGGTGTTTAGAGACTAGTCCAGACAGGACTAAACACATTTTCATCATAGATATTGGTACTATCCTAAGATTTTGTTTATTGAAGAAATATCTAAAATATACTTGAACATTTAATGCACAAATTAAATATTTGCTACTAGCTTAAGATTGATCTGCTAATTCAATGGAACTTATACATCAGACACAGAGGCATTTTTCAAATTTCCCTGTCTTTTCCCTGATTTTCAACAAATTTCTTGTTTTCCCTGAAGTTTCCCTGAGATTTTGGCTCTATTTTCAATTTCCCTGAGGTTTCCAGGTTCTCCTGGTTTCCCAGGTTTTGTCTGAACCCTGTTAAAGACGTATGATGTACATACTTGCGTGTACCTCTGCTTTTTTTGAACCAAGGGTCAAGATGGGAATAGGACTAAACGAAAGAAAATTAAATTGCGCTTCGTTTAGGCCTATTTTCATCGCTGTAACTTGATATTATGATCCTCAAATATGCGAAAGATCTGGAAAAAGTAACGTCAAAGTTAATTTTTTACCCTCATGATGTTTGTTCATGACGTCATAGTTTGTTCATGCGCGGGTTAAAATTCGTGACAAACAAACCGTCTTGAAGCTATTAGTTACGTACTGAGATGTTCTGGAAAAGGATGCACGCAAAAAAGTAACCAAAAAATACCCACGTATTCTGCAACATATACCACATACAGATCCTAAAATTGGTTTTGTATCAACTGAATTAATGCCTGGAGAAATCAGACCAGTAAATCTGGTTTTAATGTGTGATTCGCTTTGCGCTCTCATTCTTTCATCTCTCACCTTCGTATAGGGGTTTACTTTTGGAGGAGAAGACGTACAAACGTACAAACAAACAAATCGTATGTTTTGAATGTTGTAGGTGAAATGCAGACGTGTTGAGGAATGTGATGAACGAACTATGAGCAACAATTGCAATTAATTTGCGTCGAAATAATCAGTACATCGATTTGTGATGCTCTTGGAATCAAAGAAATTACGTGAAGCGTGGATCTATGCCAATGGAGTGAGCGAAACGAATGATATTGCTAGTACACTATAAAGCCCGCCCCACTCGCTCTGAGCACATGACGTCACATATTACGTTACTTAAGTTGTCATCGTGCAATTGTGATTCTGTACGTAAAACTACTCTCTCCTAATTTTATGACCGGTCTGCAAATGTTGTATAATAAGCAGTGCTCAATTCAACGTTTTGATAATAAAAACGAAATGTGGTTTAGTGTTAAAGAATGGGAGATGGCCAAGAAGGATAGTGAAATCAGGGTTGTTACGATCATGATTAAAATTGAAATTCACCTGATCATAATCAAGGACCTATGTTGACACAAAACTGTCGATATACAAGTACAAAAGGACTTGAACAACTCAAAATAAAATACACTGCTGTTGAATCTTCCTCAGTCAGGAATGTAGGTCTTCTACTTTTTTTGACCTGATCCATACAAAAATACGCGATTGATTAGGAACAACTAACGTTAGAAATTGCCGGCAGCATTAAAACCCTTAAATCCAGGCAAAAACTAATGAATTTTGTAACTTATGTATTTCTACGCGGCAGCTGGCAACTGTAGCTGCTGATGTGACTGTGTTCATTTAATCAGATCATGTGTGAGGAATGTGCCAATGTGCCACAACATCTACACCGACTTTACAAAGTATTATTACTGTAATAATAGTTACTGCGGTGTGCATGTTAACATTGAAATTTGCGCGTGGTAATCACGTTTTAAACTTTTAATGCTTGAAAGAGGTAATGGCATTTTGGCAGTGACAATTGCCAAGCCCAGAAATAGAGCAAACTCTAGCAATTTTAACAGCCTGTGTCAGAATTATTGTTGTAATCTTACATATTATTAAAATCTGATTATAATCAAAATAATCCGATTAATTCGATTATTTTAAAATAATCATGATTATTTCCAACCCTGACTTAAATGCTGTTGACGATTATGCAGGGTCCTGACGGGTCGAAGTAGCAATGGCTTACATAATGAAATCAGGGTACTAATGGCTGACTTTTTCGTACACTATTTTATAACTTATTGTATGGTACCCTGCATGCCACACGCGGGCATCAGCTCTTGTGGGGTGCGGGCACATACTCAGGGTGGCGTTCTACCTGGAGAACCGGGAAAATTCAGGGAATTTATCAAGTCTGGAAAATTCAGGGAAAAATCAGGGAATTTGGTAACCATACACAGAAAGCCAGGGAATTTCAACATTTTCCGGAAAGACTTTTTTTCTTCAAAGAATAACTAATTCGGATATCACGTTTTCCTTGTAAAACTTTCATCTTATTTCAGTAAAAATCCATAGCCTTTTTATTACACTCATGATAAAGCGAAAACTCCTTAAGCTTAAGCAACACGGGAAGTGTTTAAGTATGTTTCTTGATTTATTCAGATTACGGCTTCCTACTGTTTACAAATACCAGTTATGGCAATACAATTTTTGATTTAGCAAAACAACGTGATGCAGTTATGGCGATTGTAGTGAAATGTGAAAAAAAAAAAAATGTTCAGTGCTGTACTGCAACTTCCATCGACCGAAAAAAACCATCAGGGAAAAATGTCAGTATTGATCTGGAAAACCGGAAAAAATTAGGGAATTTCATTATGGATTTTTGAACGCCATCCTGATACTGTATTCTAATGTTATTGTTTATTGTAATAAACTCGCTTACTTACTTACGTTATACGAATAAATTTGATGGGAAATCATGTCAACGATCATTCTGCATAGCTGCCAACTTTATACAATACGAACGTTTTACCCTACAACAATTATCAGTTTTACTGTGTTAATGGACTTAACGTTCGCCAAAACAATTTTTATAGCCTATGGTAATAAAATAAATTTAGTTGAATTCAGATAAATTTAGTTAATGAACAATAGGGTGGTAACTGCTGGTCTTTTATTGACAGAATGGTTTTAGATCTGCCGACACAATGGAATCAGAAAATAGATTTCATGCATATGGCTAGAAGAAAACATCCCCTAATACCGTCGAAAATAGTGGCATGAACAGATTCAACGGTTTCTTTACGAATCGATAAACCCAAAATAGGTACCGTATTGAAACTTGAATGTTCGCTGTAATATGTCACTTTTTTTCGAACTCTTTTTTATAAGCACTGTAGTATTTTTCCTGTACTGTGTTGAGCTTTTACGCAAGAAGCATAAGACATGCTATAACCTGTTCCACATTTTGTTTGCAGGAAACTTGCTGTATGACGCCACGTTTCCTTCCACACGAGTTCAAAAAACACATTTCACTATTCCAATGATAAACTCCAACAGTAGCTCTAGAAATGTGATATCCATATGTTTTTGCACTTGAATTGGAAGGAAACGTGGCGTCATACAGTCAGTTTCCTGCAAACATAATGTGGAACAGAATATAGCAAGAAGCGACGGCATATTGAAGCACTGGTTAATTTTGGACGAAACAGCTCTATCGCTGGAGAGAAAGGCTGATGGCAGATAAATGCACCTTACGGCATCTTCTGCGCATCAAAAGCACTCAATGGCCACATTTTGTGCTCATTAGAGTTACTTTCAAATTTTCGAAATCACTGTTTACAATCCCCTTTCCACTACACATGGGTACCTATATAATTAAAAAAAAATTATTGGTCTCGTATCATTTGAAGTTTTCGTGAGATCGTAATTATGAAACTGAAGAACTAATTTATTTTTAAAAACTAATTTCTACTATGTACAATTTAAAGTAAATTAATACGTGAATTAAAGATATATAAGATGTACACAACACTTAGCTTTCTCTTCTTAAGGGGACACCTCCCCTAAAAATATTCCCCCCAAACATTTTTTGTAAGATATACGGGTGCAGTAACATGAACCCTTCATGGGCCAACAGTTTTTTGTTTATTAACCGAGACCTTTTTTAACCTTTTCAAATGTTTAAAAACATTTAGGTAGCGTTGCGTAATGTTATAAGTTTCACGTTCAAACTTGATTTTCTTCGATCGCAAATATTGCAGGCGGCCAATCACTAAAAACATCATAACTTTACTAAGAATTGAGATAATGACTTGACATGTTTTCGCACAAGTACCCAGATGTGGAAACTATAAAGTGGACTAAAATCACACATCTACACTCTTCCGGTGTAGTCTTTAAAAAATCCCAAAGTTTGGGCTACATAAGTTTACGCTATAAGCAAATTGTTATTCCCTTACAAAATATAAAAAATTGTATTAGCAAAATTATCTTATTCCACATGATAGTGCTATGTATGCCGATGATTTAGAGCCCAATCGTATTCATGTACATCAATTTTTGCCGACGTTATCAAAGTATAGCAGTATAAAGGTGCAATAAAATTTACCAAAAATGTACCGGTACCACCAAAAATGACTAAATCAAAATTTTAAATACGACTCGTATTTAAACACACTTTAAGGGTAAAAAAAATTACAACTTTGGGGTAATTATACTAAAACAAAAAATTCCAAAGCTACGCCTCATTTTAGGATAGTTTCCCATTGAATACTTGGTAGTTTTCCATGAAATGCAGTAAGGAAGACGCTTATCATTGTAAATCTTCTTCAGGAGCTACTATTATCATCGAGTCGGAAGTCGGCCAACCAACGAAAACGTCAGGCGAAAATTGACACATTAATGCCTGGAGTACATGGACCACAAGGAATGAAGAAGAGACTCAATGTACTCTAAGCATTCGTCCGTATCATGTTGTTCATTCACTTATACGGAACGTTGAATCTAACCAATTGGTAACGTTCTTACAGCTACAAACCGAAGGATTTAATGCCTTCACTATATGAAGATGGGAAAACCAAGACTTTTTAAGACTCCTCATTAGGTGGATGAATTAAAGTAGAACCAGAGTGGTAACCTTCTTAAAGCTACAAACACAAAGATTTAATGTCTGCACTATGAAGATCGTATACCCAGGACCTTT
>JAHWFP010009800.1:0-17719 GCA_023313725.1 Lithobius niger
GGGGGGCCGCATTCACCACAAACATTAAACTCATTAAACGGATAATGCATTTAACGCACTAACATTAATGCGTTGTTAGGCCGGCCGCACGCTGAGTGGCCAGGTCGCGCGGCCAGTGGTCATCATGGCCAAAAAACACGGCGACGGGCTGTGCGGCTACGTTTGTTTTTCATTGATAATTCTGGAACACGTGGTGAAAAATAAACCTGGAGCAAGTATGGTCGCTCTGTGGCCGCCTGTACGCCACCCGAGATCCCAGTAGCCGCGGCGACAGGCTGGTAGCTGCGGCCAAGTTTCTACATAGACCATAAGCATTCTCGTTGGCCGCAGCGACCTGGCTGAGCAGCTTGGGCGCTGTGTGCGCGGTGGCCCTTAAAGGGGAATTCCAGTGGTTTATACTTATCAAATAAACCCCTAGAGCATCGTACACTGACATTAGACACATAAAAAACGGCAAACCTAGGTTTAGTGTATCCAAATATCATTTTTCTAAAAGCTGTTTCTTTTGATTCGAAGAGCAGCGCCATTTTTATTGCATTTTAATTCCAGTTGTTGACAACAGACGGACGCGTATATTGCCTACTTACGGAAGTAGGGCGAACAACTCACTCAAAAGTTCATGCGCCACGACCCTGCAGACGGATGCGAGAGACCGCGCGACAAGAACCTTCACGTTCGCTTTCCTTCGGTTTAGCCGCTTCGCTAATATTAAAAACATGCGTTAAAGCTCCTGGTCATCTGCCCGAAGCCCTAAGGCCCTATGTCTGCAACAGCCAGATTCCCAGGCGATCACCCACCCAAGTATCAATCCAGCCCAATGCTGCTTAACTTCGGGGATCTGACGAGAACCGGTGTTTCCAACACTGCAAGGCCGCAGACATGCGATGTTGTGTGCAACAATGTGGCAATTATTCCAGACTGACAAGCAAATCTACAGCGTTTCGTTTACTACCTAGTAATGCTAAAAAACGTTCCGAGTGGATAGCAAATTTAGGGTTGAACGATGCAGACTGTCAAGGAAAAACATTATACGTATGTTCGGCGCATTTTGCGGAGACCGACTATTATCATAAGGCTGGAGCTGGAGGAGTCAAGCGAAGCTCTCTATGAGTGAATGCAATCCCCGAACTACCCCAGGTAAGATCAGTTAATATTATTTAAAGTGTTTTTAAAACTCTTAAAGGAAAAACTAATAGCTCAAAAGAAAACGGACTACAAATGCTCAAACAGAAAATGACTTTGCCCTCACCCCACTTCTTCTCCCCTTGGCGATTTTCCGATCGTTAACCATGCAGTTTAACCAAGCTAAAACTTTTCTAAATAGAACCCTGATAGAAAAACCATAACCAGTGACCCCCCTCCCCCAAAAATTTATTTTCACGCCTCCTCCCCCCCTCCCCCCAACACTCATGTCACCTTCCAGAAAATAAAATAATTAAAAAAAAACCTTGCGGGCTAAACTTGAAATCAAATGTATAAAGAGAGCTTTTATTTTTCTGTTTTATTTTATTTATATATTATTTTTTAGCAATATATGCGTAGCCTAATTTATTTTGTGTGTTTATGGGACTTGTTTTTTCAATAAATTGTACGGTATTGAAGCTTAGGTTACGTTCAGGTTGAATTAAACGGAATAAAAGTGCATAATGTGATTGTCAGAAAAAAAATTCTTGGCCCACTCTGTTTCAAGATGTGCCCTGTCGCCGCCCCCCCAAAAGAAAAACAATTCAGTCCTGACGCCGTCACTAATAACAGAAGTGCATAAGGCCGGACAATACAGAGTTTAGTAACGCAGTAAGTTATTCTTCCAAGGTTTAGCATCCCCGCACTGTTTTTTTTTTCAGCCTTCGCAACAAGAAAAAAAAATATGTTACAAAAAGATAAATAAATAAATAAATAAATAAATAAATAAATGTGTCCTCTCGTTAAAATTGTCGTTCAGGCCTGATTAAAAATGTAGTCGTCATGTGGTCAGCTGTACCACCAGATAAACCTGTAGGTGGGAAAAAACAACACTAAAAGCAAAACCATTATTTCACTAAACAACTATCACTGGCATTTCTGGATTAGGCTGGCTTGCTCCAAGGGAAGGGGGGGGGGTGAAGGTTTTTTTTTTAAGGTGGGGAGAGTCACGACAAACTTGTAGCTTTACAATTGTTCAGCTTGCCGCCCCCCCCCCCGACCTTTTATAAATATTGATTTGTTCAGGGCCGAAGGTAGCAGTTTGGCTTGGGCGGCATTTGCTGTACCACTTTTTGGCAGTTTTAAAATACGACAAAACCAAACACACACAATCCAGCTGTGTCGTCAACCCTTTCAAGGGGCTCTTTCAAGGGGCATCATGGGTAGATAGGTTGATGGGTAGATGGGTTGATGGGTTGATGGGTAGATGGGCTGAAACCTATCTACCCATGGTGACATGCGTATGCGATGTGGCATGCAAACTTTCCCAGTTTCCGGCCGATCTTTGATGAACAGCGTCTATCCCACTAGCTCTTTTCCCCCACCCTACAAAGGACAATGAGCTTGACCTAGAGAAGGAGTTTTTGGGGAAGAGAAGTAAAAGAAACGCTTCTAAACACGGCGCTATCCATCCAAAACAAGCTTCAGCAAGTGGTCAAAACCAAACGTTGAAGAAAGTCCAACACAGTAGCCCACCGATTGTAAATTTCTGAAAAGTTGAATTTTCTAATAACAGAACACTAATAACAGAATAGGAAACATCGCTTACATACATAATAAGAGGTAGCTTCGTTACTGTAAATCAATAGGTTACCTGGTACTGTGAGTACGTACCTGCGAATTTGGTTTCCAGCTTTTTTTGTTCCTTACAGCAGGTAGATTCCGCTTGAGTCGGCATAGGACTGCAATGCACACACAAACACCAATTCGCATGTCCAACCCTGTCATTGATTTCATCCTCCGAACTAGAGCTGCTGATATCTTCTTGTTCAACTGTGGCACCATCTGCTCGGTTTGGCTCAAACAGAAATCCTTCGTCTGCCGACATTGTACGCGGTTGTTAATACTTCTGACAGAAATTCCAATGGCGGCAGGACAAACCGAAAGTGAACGTGAACGCGGTCTCTCGCTTCCGTCTGCAGGGTCGTGGCGCATGCACTCTGAGTGAGTTGTTCGCCCTACTTCCGTAAGTTAGGCAATATACGCGTCCGTCTGTTGTCAACAACTGGAATTAAAATGCAATAAAAATGGCGCTGCTCTTCGAATCAAAAGAAACAGCTTTTAGAAAATTGATATTTGGATATACTAAACCTACGTTTGCCGTTTTTTGTGTGTCTAATGTCAGTATACGATGCTCTAGGGGCTTATTTGATAAGTATAAACCACTGGAATTCCCCTTTAAACAGGAGTACACCAAGGACAGGGAAGAGAAGGGCCTGTGGTGCCTCGTGCTCGTACCGATTGTGGCCTTTCAAAGATCCTGGGTTTCAGCCTGGATTTCTCTAGCTAAATTGTCCCTCTCATCATCCTGGGGCATAATTCCCGGTTTGGATTCTGCTTCCTTAAGTAAAAACCACGAAAGACTGGGAGTTAAAGACAAATCTCATTCAATAAACTCTAACGTTTGGCCAAACCAGAAGTTGTGTTGTCCATTAAATTTCTGGGCTTAAAATAAGAATTCGACTGGTCGCTTGAGGTGAACCAGCGCCATAGGCTTCTTAAATCTAAACCAACGGAATTACTGCCTGAGTCATCATCAAATAAAAGTCAGGACTTTTTAAAATCCGTTGTAAATCTGGATGCATTTTGTAGTACAAAAGACGCATTTTTTAGTATTTTGGAGCTGATGTGGTCGATGCCTGGAAAGGAGATCCTGGCAATGGCCCTGTCATCTTGGTGTCAGCCAGGGCAATGTGAGAAACTTCCATGCTCATTCAGCGGCTATGGGATCTATTGAGGATATTATCTTGTTTCCATGTGGTGATTAGAGGTTTCTCGGTTTGAATCCCCGGGTTCCCCCTTCCCCTTACTGGACTACTTTCCCCTTCAAAAAAGTCTAGAAAGGTTCTAATCTAAGTCGGTTCATAGTTGCTTCAGAGTCTTAAGGCTCCAAGAAATTTATCAGAATAAAAAATGCTAGGAAAGAGCCTTAATATAGCCCAACCTTGGACTAACCTAACCCTATCATTCGTCCAAGGTCCAACACTCCCGTTCTAAGAAAATGTATAAACTCCAAATATAATCTAGCGTTAGTTCAAGTTAGCAACTTCACTTGCTCCTTTAAATTTTAGTCAATATACGAATATAAACTTCGACTGTTGCCTTGACTTGATCCAACGTCTTAATTCTACACACTTAGTTCTACGCACTTACGCACTTAATTCGACACACTTAAAAGGACATAAATCCTTCCGGTATATCGTGAGACCCATTGAGACTAGCATTTGCAACATTTACATAGGTTAGAGTTAATGTCTCAAAATCACCTCTCACGCAAGAAAAAAAAAGAAAAGTAATGTGCTGGCAACATTTACATACGTTTGAACTAATGTCGCAAAACTGAGTCACGCAGGAACAGAGCCAACAGAGATTCATGTCCCTTTAATGCTACACACTCACTTTTACACACTTAATTCTACACACTTAAATATACCCTTAATTCAACACACTTAATACTACATCTAAATTCTACACACTTAATGCTATACACTTATTTCTACCCTGAATTGTATCATATCAAAAACCAAAACTGGTAAAAGGGGCCGCCAAGTTCCGAATGGTTCGACCCTTCAAAGGAGTGATATCAGCACACCGTTTCGTCCCACTCCAGTCGTTTATTTGAACGGGTCATGCCTATCACCTTTAGCGTCTGGCCGTCAGTGATGGGCACAAATCGAATCGTGATTTGATTCAATCGCCAATAATTCTATCAAATCATTTCCAAATCGTGAGTTGGAAGTAAGGGAACACAACAGTTGCTGTGATTCAAGATTGAATCTGTATGAATTCCAATAGAATCGAATCGATTTAACTCTGACGAAGTATTCATTTCTGTACAGCAAATCACGATTTCAAGTTTTAGTTTTGCAGTACATCGGAAATCGCGATTCTATTTCTACAAACGATTCACGATTCGATTCGATTCGAATTAGGCAACACTTTTGTTTGTATTTGAGTTGGTGTTTCACATTCGAATCGCAATTCGACTTTACATCGATTTGATTTGAATTAAATGCAGTAGCCATTCACGATTCAATTCGATTCGATTCAGGCAACATTTATACTGATTCGACTTGAATTAAAAACAGCCACGATTCACGATTCGTGATTCGATTCGATTTGAATCCGGCAACATTTACACTTGATTCGTGATTTGACTTGAATTAAAAACAGAAGCCACGATTCGCGAGTCAATTCGATTTGAATTAGGCAACTCTTTGTTGAATGGATTTGAGCTGGTGATTCATATTTGAATCGTGATTCACAGAAATAACGATTCGAATCGCAGTCATTGTACTTACTAGACTTAATTACTATTATGATACAAAACTATTATGGTTGTGATTTTCTTATCTATTTGTTGCTTTACATTTTTGGGGGCTATATGACGTATTTTAGCAGTTTTTAACATGTGAAAAACTATGTGTCAAAAAGGGGTTTTTGACGTGACGGTGAAAACAATGGTAAAAACCGGATAAAACCTGTCGCATGTCAAAAACTAGGCAATCCTGTTTGCAACGATTTGTGTGTATTTATTTATTCACTCGTTACTGAATTTAATGTACATGATCTGGAAATATTGTGGGCGCTGCGTATGAATCAAATCGTGAATCGTTGAAACTTCGACACATTTCAAATCGTGATTCGTTAGAAATCATCAAACAGAATCGTGATTTGACTGAATCGTGAATTAATCGTGAATCAAATCAAACTGGACTTAGATCAATTCGCGATTTGAGAGAGATTTGAAAAAGTAATGTTGCAAAACTTATCTGAATAGATACTCGAAGCTATTCAAATCATTATTTGTTTGCATAACGTTTGAGAATCGTGATTGGATTAAATCGCGAATCGATCGTGAATCAATTCAAAGACAGATTATTGTAATCGCGATTTGAGAATGATTTGAGAAGAACTTGCGAGTAAATCAATTCACGGATGTTAGTTGAGAATCGGCAAACCCATGATTTGATTCGATTTGATTCAGCGAAATTGTTTAGTGCTGATTTGAATTGAATCGATTTGCTGGAATGAAGTGGAGGGAATGACAATAGGAATCAGTCAGCAGGGTATAACCACTCAACTCGCGATTTGATTTAAATCGTAGCAGGCCTGGACTCGAACTGATTTATTATACAACGGTGATTTAACCCTTCGACGATTCGAATGATTTAACTCCTCACGCTCAGATTTGAAAGCGATTCGTGAATCTAATTAAAGCGTTACTGCATTGAGAGCTTGATGATTGAAATTCAAAGATGGTAGAAAATCAAATGATTTGAAGTGAGTTAAATCGTTACAAAGATGATTCTGCCCATCACTGCTGGCCGTAAGTGACTGAAATATTAGTCGATTTTTCATGATTTCGATTAGAAGACGTGCCAGCAAATTGTAGGCGTTGTTATTGAACAGTTTATGGCTAAATCTTTCCAGATGAAGGGTTGTAGGTCCTTGACTAAAATTTTTTCCCAATTATGTTTCTGTATGAAAAAAAAGTTGAACCGGAACTGGCCCAGCTTATTTCAGGTTTTGACAACATGCACGGAAAACGGAATTCTATCTGTTGTTGTGCTATTGACAAACCACTCAAAAAAAAATGGTGGCTACTTTATGGTTCGTCGGCAAGGCTGTCCTAGGATTCTATGCGTATTGGCAATTCGTGTCGTTATGTGGCTCCTGTTACTCAGGTAATTATTGTATAATCGATTATTTAGTGTAACAGTTTGTTGTAGTATAATCAATTCGTGAAACGTGTGAGACAACGGGGTAGTGCATACTAGGTGCGTAGCTAACGGAATAAAGGCAGAATTATAAATTCATTCCACGACTACTTTCAATAGTAAAATACACAATAGAGGGAACAAGTTTACTTTACGCGGCTTATGGAAAGAATTAGGGCTCCTCACCGATTGATCTTTCGTTGGGCTAGAATGACGTAAAATGATCAACTGAATAACATTTTCGCATAAAATTTTTGGGGCAAAGGCTTTGTTTGGCCGTCAGAAATTATTGAAAGCCGCACTCTTTGCGCTGACGGACGAGTGGCCGTTTTCTTCCCATGTTCTCAGCTGATATTTTTTTCCCATATACAGTTCAGATAGGTGGGTTGTTATTGTCAGTTTTTCGTGTGGTTTGGTTGTTATTGTCGGTTAGGTTAGAACCGGCTTCGGAATTTCACTTGAGGTAATGAACTGGTTGGGGTTTGGCGTTTCACTTGCCGGATTTTTGCCCAGTTTCATGCTTTCTGCCATGGTGCGGTGCTAACTTTGTACCTTTACCACGGTCAAACGGTGCTTTTGCCCCAAAAAATGGAAGAGGAAATATTACTCAGGAGGTAATTCTTAGTCCATTAAAAAAAATCGGGCGACAGCCCGTTTTCTTCCCATGTTCCCTTTACGCACATGGCCCGAAATTCGAAAAAAGAGAAATAAACCTACCTTTAATTTTCACGGAAGGCACTACAAATTGATCCCAAATTGCCGAAACTCGTTAAATCATCACTAACATAACCTAACCAATTAACTGCCCCAGTATGAAATGCCAAAACCCAACCAGTTAACTACCTCAGTATGAAATGCAAAACCCCAAACTTACTAATACCTAACTGACAATAACAACAAAACCACACAAAACCACACGAAACTGACAATAACAACCCGCCTATCGGAACCACCCAATAGAGAGCTTTGTCTTTCGGCTATGAAAATAATAATGTTGCGATTTTTTGCATAAGCAGTTTATGTATTTCTTTATGAAATTCTTGCTTAAAGTTGTATTTTAGACTGAACTCCATTACCGTGCAGATGTGTAATAAAGTGCCACGTCAACAAGAAATTGGTTTTCAACAATTTGTTACTACCTTTTTGGCTATCGGCCGAACCATTCTCAACTTAAGTCACCTCTTTATAGGTTTTTGGTTTCGTTTTAATTTTGTTGTGATTTGTTTTATTTAGTTAGTTTTGGTGTATTGATATCGATCCTTTGAAGGGCCGAACCAGTCTCAACTTGGTGGCCTCTTTACCAGTTTTTGGCTTTGTTTATTTTGCTTTGTTTTTACAGTTGGTTTATTTTTCGTGAATTTGACGTGAATACAATTTGCTTGCAACGTTGTTTAGAGTTATCGTGATTCACTAGTGTGTGTCTAGGCACGCACGTCAGTATACACGTTCTCATTGTCCAAACTTTGGCCGTCCAATGAGAGACGATGCCGACAATACTAACAATGGTTATAACAATATTTTCGTACTTACGCGCCCTCCCACGACATCCCTGTTACGCCTCCATCAGGCTCCGAACCATAAAAGGTACGCAGTTCGTTATGTAGTGCACCCATTCTTCCAATTTCATAGATGGAAGCCTTCCCGTTATCTCGGTATCGATGAATAATCACCCTATGGGTCTTAACATGGGGATGAGCGGACAGCTAGCTAGCTAGTAGTAGCACATTTTCAACGTTATTGAGAGTCAGATTTTGCATCGAAAGAAGTTTAGCTGGCATTCCTACACGAGTTAGTTTTTGTCAGATGGGTCATTGCTCTCGATTTCAACACAATTTAAGCTTTTGCACCGCATTATTATTTTCCCCCATAACCTGAAATGTGTTCAACTACGCTTCAGGATATAAGACACTGACGCTATGGCGTCGCGCTACAATGGTTTACAACCTCGACAATTGAATTGATGTGATATTTGTTGTGATGTTTATTGCCTAACTTGGCGCGACACACTAGCGTGTGTAATATATACACTTAATTCTGTGAACTTGATTCTACATACTTAATTCTACACACTTACCGCTACACACTTTATTCCACACACTTCTATACAATGTCTTCTACACACTTATTCAACGTAGTCCATCAGCCTGCACATAAACCCAAAAGAATAGTCTGCACAACATGTTTTTGCGCAGAGATGTTCTACAATATCTGCGTACTCCAAAACAAAATGATACCACCTTGGCACCCTTGGGTAATTCAAGATGGCGTCCAAAAATGACGACGAAAAACGGGTGGTGCAGCCGTTTAAAGTCGGAATTGTATATGTAACACGAGTTAACGGCCTAAAATAACTTAAATAACGAATTTCGGAAAGAAGGATTAATTTTACCCAAAATATGAATAGAACCTCTTTTGACGGAAACTTTATTCTAAACATAATAGGTGACAGGTTAATTTTCAATCGGATGAACGGTTTAGACGCTAGAATCAAAAAAACCGTTTTGTTGTCGCCATTTTGGACGCCATCTTGAATTTCTCAAGGGTGACAAGGTGGCATCATTATGTTTTGGAGTAGGGACATATTGTAGAACATCTCTCCGCAAAAACATTTTGTGCCGACAGTTTTTTAGGTTAGGCCAAAAATCGGCATTTGGCAACACACTTAATGCATCACACTTAATTCTACACCTTAATTCTACACACTTAACTCCATGCACTCAATTCTACACACTTACCACTACACACTTAATTCCACACACTTCTACACAGTGTCTTCTACACACTACCCATCTTACCGACTGAGCTAACCTCACATGAAAATCTCACTTTTTTTAAAATCTCTGTAAGGTGGATAATTGTGTAGTATAAATATACACAAAAAGTTGCAAAGTTGGCTGCTGTAATCCGTCATGCGCTCAAACAGATCCTTCAAACACTCATCCTAACCGAACGCCTAACAGAACTCATCATGAGCTCCTGGTTAAACCGGAAAAAAAATATGCAGTAGAGGGTTTGCTTTGATAGTAACTAATTTCAGTAAACGAAAATTAAGCAATCAAGCACATTTTCAGGCAGCAGGGGTGGTCTTAGTATGAATGCTACAGATTTTCTGCAATATGTGGAGCCACTATCAAACGTACTACTTCCCAGACAGTGGCATCCCTTCTTTAAAGTGACTGGTTGTAGTCGAAAGGACTGTTCTCTGTTCTTCATAGTAAAATTGTGATCCTCGGAATGAGGCTTTCCCCGAATGAGCTACGTGGTATGCATGACAATCTTGATGAAGACCTATAAAAATCTTATTCGTGCATGGAAACGAGCCGGTGGTGTGGACGAGGTAGAAAAGGCTTCCTCTCGATTCCTTTCCGGAATTTCCGTGTGTCATCTCTTCCCGTTCGTTTGGTGTATTCTGCACTGCCATAGTGCAACGGTCGTCACTAGTTGGCACCAGTCACACACATGCCACGTCACAGTGCCTATCGTTCGGTTGCAAAATCGAAGTTACTTCATAGAGATTCCGGATAACAACTCTGCCTATAAGATCCACCATATATTGGCTTTATTTTCCTCATGTATGTATTTATTTTGGTTTTCAGTTAAAATTGTTATGCTCTTAAATTTATTGTTACCTTGTGGATACGTGTACACTACATATACATATACTATTATACGCATACACATACATCTACAGACACATATATACCTTATATACAGGGTGGTCCAAATGTGCGTTGTACCCCACTAAAAGCCCTACGGAATTGGAATTAGGCCAATTGGATGGGGGCCACCCACTGAGCTTGTGTTGGGGCGCCCTGTCCCCGTCAACCCCCAGATATAAAATTTAACTTTTTTTCCTGTGAGAAATAGACTTTTGGCTCCAATTGAGGAAATACGCACATGGCCCAGACAACGTCATAGCCGAAAACAGCATGCTAATTGGATAAACATGAATGCTTCCCGTACAGTTTCCTGCACCATGCAGGGAAGCCTCAGGTGGGCGTGGGGGCTACATTAAAGATGTAATAAAACACATCCCGTTTATCCAATTAGCATGCCGTTTTAACGCGGCTATAACGTTGTCTGGACCATGCGCATATTTCCCCAGTCGGAACCAAACGTCTATTTCTCACAGGAAAAAAGTTAAATTTTATATCTGGGGGTGGAGAGGTGCAGGGCGTCTTAACGCAAGCTCAGTGGGTGGCCCCCTCCTTAGAGACAAAACAAAGTCCTATGAGTCAGGTACCTAATTCCAATTCTGTAGGGCTTTTGGTGGGGTGCAACGGACTTTTGGACCACCTTGTATATTTATATTTCGTCTGCTAAGAAAAGGTTTTGGAAGTGCTTTCTTGCTGTTTGGATGATCCAAAGACTACACTGCTTTCTACTGTCTGCCACAAATCTTGCTACACTGTGGGTAATACTGGATGCATACTCGCATTTTATAAACCCGGTGATATAAATGGCAGTATCGAAATCTGGACGGCCGATGTGGAGGTCGTCATTGAAGGACGCTGTGGTGGAGTCCACGAACTGTAAAAGTACTGCAATTGACATAAAAAGGCTAGAGCGTGATTTACATATTGGTGCAATTGATTCGAGCATAAATTTGCTACGAAAGAGCATTTTGACTAGCATAAAAGATGTAGTTCGAAATGAAGTTCGTTTGCTAAGGGCTATTCATAATGTTAGTAGTCAACCCACAAATGACTTCAGTGAACAACATCAATACGAATCGCCATCTCTGCATTTGGAGTCTTCTAGTGCGGAAAATTCGAAGCTAAAGTGGACAATTTCATGCCCCAACATGAAATACTGCTAAAGGGGCACATGGATCATCAAATAAATTGTCTAAATGGCTACATTAAAGATTTTGAAAGTAAAATACAATGTTTTAATTGACAGGATTAACAACTATTGTGGTGACGCAATGACATCTACTCCTTCATAAAATATGCACGCTATTCCACATAATAAGGTTTCCCAGAATGCAATTTTGAACACTGCAACAGTGGTGCATGTCAACACGCTTTTATCCTTTCTGGGAAAGGGTACGATGCTAGTGACCCCCGCACCTTGATTTTCCAAAACACAAAGAGACTGAAGATTGAGCTGTTGGTGCGCGCCGGCCAAAATGTTCATGGCATTTCCATTAAATCATGATGGTGTCACGGGGCAGCGTAAAGAGGAGTGCATTACAATTAACCCTATCGAGATTAAGTCAAGTGATATGCCAGTACCAAAAAACTTGTTCAAAACCTAACGAAGGACAACAAAATAGTACTAGCGTATCCTCGGAAGAAATTGAAAGACCACAAGCCCATAACCCTACTGTTAATTGTGCTGTTAAAGGAGGATTGAACCATCCTAAAATTATGCGTCTAGATACTAGTAGCTAGATACCAGGAGGAGTTATCCTCCTGTAATGAAACTAGTCGTAAGCCAATCTATGATTTGTGTGCCTTTGATGAAGCCAGCAGCGACTCGTAGCAACTTGACGTTGCCGTGGTAACGTGATTTTAGGCCTAATTTTTTAAGTATAGTTTTAATTTCGTAGTAGCAGATACGCCTAATGGAGAATTTTGTTCGACGGTAAGCCTATTCATTCATGCAACAATGAGACGAGACTTTTAAACGAAGCTAAAATCCTTTTGTTTTTACGGTTGAGTGTTATTCTTAGGATTTCAATTCGACGATCAAATGTTATTATTTCATTTCGTTACATCGAAGAAGTATATTAGCTATAAGGAAGTAACGATGTTTTAATTTGCCATGTTATTTAACTAACTTTTGACACTGAATCTAACGTTGTAAACCGTGATCGTCTCTATTTGGTACCGTTGCGAAGGTGGAAAAAGCGACGGACGGACGGACAAAGTTGCAATAGTCTTCTCAGCCGGTACGACTGTACAGAAGTCTAAAAAGGGCTGTTTACATCTGAAAATTGTTAAGGAAAAAATTGATTTTGTTAATATGGACCAAACATACGTGTTATCCCCCAAAACAAAACTTGATAAGGATTACCCCCAAGCTTGTTGACCGTTTGAAGTCGTGGTATCAACGTTAAATTCTTGCGTTAAGATAATTCCTTCGACTGAAACTTCAAACGTTAAATAAAATTAGTATTAAAAAACGATTAAGCCTATAAAATACGGATGTGAGACTTAAAAAAATACTAGTGTTCTAAAGAAACAGATACAGGGAAAAGACATGTACGCCATAAGCATTACACTAATATGTGTAAATGAATATCTAGCCTCCCGAAAAATAAGTTTTTACACGTATGTGACGCTGATGGCTTACATGTTTTTATCTTGTATCTCTTCCTTTACAGCATTACGTTTTTTTAAGGCTTACAACCGTATTTTATACCCTTAAGCGTTTTTTAGTACTAAGGGCGCGTTTATGCAACGACTCGCCTTTGTATTCTCGCAGCTAGAACTCAATCGTGATGGCAAAGGTGACATTGCCATGGTAACAACGCTAAATGGATTAGCTAAATCCGACATCGTAGTAGTAAATACTTGCAGTCTAATAATCCGTGCCAATAACATAAAGAATTCCTCATGACGAAACAATTTTCCCAAACGCTTCTGAACTCACGTTATTTGCTGTTTTCGTTGCGAGGCGGAAGACATAAAACCCCCGCCATGTTGGAATTTCAGGTCATTTCTAGTTTCTAGCTGCGAGAATGGAAAAGCGAGTAGTTGCGTAAACGTGCCCTTATATCTGTCATTTTTTTTTCATGGATATATTTCGGGTAAATAAAATGAAGTCAAGAACTTTGATATAATCGCGATATGGGATAATTGAGATGAACGATTTTTGAGAAAATCAATCACGCTAAAATAGCGTTCAAAAAGCCCTGGTGCTTCTTAATAATTTCATTTTAAGTTATAAAAGTTGAATATCGGTTTATTGGTTCGATGTCTCAGTGAGAGCAAAATGTCCCCAACCTAAAGAAGAAGAACAAGAATATTGTCACCACATTAAAATAGCGTTTAAAAGGCCTAGACCTTGTTCGTATCTATGTTTCAAGCTATGAAAGTTGAAAATCGATTCATTGGTTCGATATCTAGGTGAGAGAAACGTTCCCCAACAAGAAGAACGACAACAACAAGAATATTGCAGAGGCATTAAATTAGCATTCAGAAGGCCGTGGTCCTTGTTAGTACCTATAAATTGAACATCTGTTCATTGGTACGTTCTGTACGTAACAGTAGAATTTCCCCAACAAAAAGTAGAACAACAACAAGAATACTGTAGTCACATTAAAATAATACTTTAGTGGCTCTAGGCCTTGTTCATACCGACGTTTGAGCTATAAATGTTGAAAATCGGATCATTGATTCGATCTCTAGGTGACAGCAAAATTTATCCAACAAGAAGAAGAAGAACAACAGGAATATTGTAGTCACATTAAATAACGTTCAAAAGCCTCTAGGCCTTGTTCACACCTACGTTTTAAGCTATGAAAGTAGTAAACCGGTTCATTGGTTCGATATCTAGGTGAGAGAAAATTTCCCCAACAAGAAGAACAACAACAAGAGTATTGTAGTCGCACTGAAATGGCGTTCAAAATGCATTGGTCCCTGTTAAACCTACATTTTATGCTATAAAAATTGAAAATCGGTTTATTTGTTCGCTGTCTAGGAGACAGGAGAATTTCCCCAAAACGAAGAAGAACAGGGGAATTTCCCCAAGAAGAAGAAGAACAATACCAACAACAATGTTGTAGTCACGTTCAAATAGCGTTCAAAAAGCCCTAGGACTTGTTCATATCTACGTTTTAAGCTATAACTGTCTCGGTCTCGACAACAAGAACAATAACAAGAATTGGCCATGCTGTGGACGCCAGTTCGTCTGTTGTCATTAAAATTTTTAATGCAGTGAAATAGTTACGACACCGAATTTCGTTGTTCTTTTGCAATTATGGGGCAACTATAGGGTTTCAAAGTTTGACGTTTAACATGGAAGTTCATGCTGAGGATTACATAAGAATTGCTATAACTACCTGAAAAATGAACAGCAAGCAATTTTCAGATATTTTATTTTACCTTCGAACTATTACTCGGTGAGATTTAAAGGGCAGTTATATCCATTTTTACATGCATGTTTTACTTTTGGATCACTTACACACTAACTAAATACAAGAATTGCGGTAAGAATACGTTACGTACGTCCGATACAACAATTTAATTACTGCATCACCAAAACACGTAATGGGTGCCGCCACTGTTTCGCGCGGAATAACCGAAATTAATGCCGACAGATGAAGCTGTTCTGTTTCGACTCAGCCGACAGATGGAGCCGCTGTTCTGTGGGAAGCCCACTGAGATTGCTGTGTTGGCTGTCAGTAGCTCAAGCGTCTGATGGCCTTAGCTGGCCACTCCTGTCATGTTGTTTGTTTACCAGTTATTTAAGAAAAAACAAGGAGGGGGGGGGGCAAACATGGACTTGTCTTCGAATCTACTCGAGCCAAATAACTTCATATGAGAATGAAGATTTTTTTTCTAGTTCGCCAGAGGGCGTTACCGATAGATATTTGCCGCCCAAATTTTTGCATGTGTCGGAGCGGCATCCGAACACAAGCCGAGTGCGTTTATTGCAAGGATGCACCTGCATGAAAAAAAAATCTTCATTCTCAAATGAAGTTATTTGGCTCGAGTAGATTCGAAGACAAGTCCATGTTCGACCCCGCCCCCCATTCCTTTTTTTTCTTTAAATAACTGGTAAACGAACAATACGACAGTTGTGGCCAAAGACCGTCAGACGCTTGCGCTACTCACAGCCAACACAGCTATCTCAGTGGGCTTCCCACAGAACAGCGGCTCCATCTGTCGGCTGGGTCCAAAGAGAACAGCTCCATCTGTCGAGAATAATTACGGTTATTCCGCGCGAAACAATGGCGGCACTCATTACGTGTTTTGGTGATGCAGTAATTAAATTGTTGTATCGGACGTACGTAACGTATTCTTACCGCAATTCTTGTGTTTAGTTATTGTGTAAGTGATCCAAAAGTAAAACAAGGCTACCGTAACAAGGCTGTGGAAGGCTACCGTCCTTGAAATAAATAATACATAATAAATAAAAGTAAAACATGCATGTCAGAATGGATGTAATTGCCCTTTAACGTGGCGAAAGAGTTTGGCGTTTGATATCACGACTTCAAACGACCGAAAAGATTGGCGTGAATCTTACATTTTGTTTTTGGGCGATCAGAAATTTTCTTTGATCTTGATTCGTGCGGAGCCGACAAAAAAAAAAAAGATATCGCGCTTAATCTAACTACTGATGAGAAGAGGCGAATTTAGAATTTTACCACCTAGGGGCTGCACACATCCTGCACCCCTAACCCCCCCTCCCAATTTTGTTTACAGACGACTTGCAATCTATTTTTCATTATTTCAGAAGAGCTTTGTTTGCCGCCAACCCTCCCCGCGTCCCATCGACGCAAAGTATCAACTTAACAACGAAACTTAAAACTAACTTATAAATCTGTTCGTTTTTGCGAGGCCCCCCCCCCCCCCTTCAACGATCGGGCGCAGAAAAAGAAGAGGATGGCTGTAATTAGTTAATGTCGATATACTTCCTCGTGACATGTTAGGAGGCTTCTGATTAATTAAGTAAGTAAGAATGGAAACCTATTTACGTTGGCTAGGAGTTAAATAAACAGGTTTGCGTCCGTTATTTATTCGATACTTCTTGAGCCCATTTGGCTTTCCGTCTTGTTTAATTTCTGCTTATTAGGTCCGAACAAAGAAGACCATAATTTGGTCCCGTGACGAGGTTACGTTCAGATGTTTAAATCTCAGAAAATAACCTCGTCTCGAGAACGCAGAATGCGATTAAAAAGGAAATGATATTTAAAAAACGAAATCTCATTAAAAAAAAAGAAATCTTTTTTAAAAAGTTTTTTTTTAAAAAAGATTCGCAAGTTTTTATTGTGTTTCTAGCAATCGAAGGAACGTCTTTCACGTAGTTAAAAGAGTATGTGATTAACTAACACATCATTTTGGTTTGTGGAATAACCAAAAAAAAAATGTATACAGTTTTTCAATATTAATATTTTTTTGTGTATGCAAAATTTGCGGCCGTCTGATTTTGCCGCCCTAGGCTAATAACCCCCTTGAGCCCTGCTGTAAATCCGCCCATGTTGATGACGCTAACGTGTTTAGATTCTTGATAGGTCATCGCCTGTGTCACGTGATGAGCACCCAGAGAGTGCTTAAAGGCGCCTGTTCATCATTTCAATTGCGTTGCCCGTATTCCAAACTCGGTATCCACGTTCCAGATTTTCCGTCATCCAATAGACTGATGTGGGTCACGTGACGAAGTGGGTCGGTGCTGTTATGAAAATCGTAGCGCTGCTGCAAATAGTGCTGTTCTATTTTTAATTTGCCGCTAATTTCTTTATACGGTGCTGCATCATTGTACGGTGTTGGAAAGGTGAAAAGGCGCCTTTAACCTTGCAACACGCGTCATTAGTACGTGTCGTAGCTCGTGAGAGGTTGAGGGTAACCGTATTACGTCACGGAACGTCACAGTCAACGCTTACCTTCGTTTTCCCAACGGACAAATCATTTCAACATTCGTCATCGCAGCATCACAGTCATTGCAAGGTTTGACTAATGGATATTTTTTTTTTTAACTTGACGCAATACGGCTCAGTTTTTGAGCTGCAGTTAATGTAACGTTCACAAGGCTTTGGTAGTAGACTTGATGAGCTTATAGCTGCTTTAAACGAGACTGGGCTCGAGATTGGTTAAATAAATACGGATGCAAACCTATTTACGATGCCTTTTGGACTTATATGTCAG